>CAJQZM010019222.1:0-15418 GCA_907164665.1 Colias nastes | reverse complement strand
TTCATGTACAGAATTGGCCTCTCTACAGATTTATTATAAGTATAGATTATTTGACTATAATAACGTATAATTAACTGCTATTAATCTACTAGTTAAAAATTATTAGTAACTAAAATTTTCTTCAGAAAGCTAGAATTTAATAGACTTAAGTAGTACTTACGAAATAACAGTACCTAAGCCTTTTTTTTTTGTTTAATTAGTGAAAATTCTTTACCCAATTTCTTTTAGGTACCTACCTATAGAGAAGATAGTATGTAAAACTTTGTTTAAAAATTGTACCCAAGTCTTTGGTACTGTGGCTTCATAGAAAATGGTTGTCAATAGAATTCTGTTTCGGATCTATCTCACAGGGACACTGTATTTTCCGGGACAAAAATAGCCCGGGCTAGGCTATTCCGTGGTCTGTCTTTTGGAAAATCATGTCGATTTTCAACGGAACGTGAAAAGAGACTGCATGATATAAAGAATAGCATTCATAAAAAGACCTTTTATATCTCGAAATACGAAATAATTATAAAAATCAATTAATAATCTATTAAATGAAAGGTTCTAACTTCTAAATTTTCAATACCTACTTCAAATACATCCTTCAATAATTATAAAATATAAAATTTAATAATATTTTGTTCTATATGAGGCTTAACAACACAATGCTGAAATAAGTTTTCAGTTTAGGTCATCCAACATACTTAGTTTTTCTATTGTTCGTAACACGAAATATTTCTTGTTTCAGTAGTGGGAATCGTGCTGTCATCGTTTGGGGCTAATATTCAGTCTAACCACTGCACTGGTTCAAATGTGAGTAAAAGTTTATATATTTTATATCGAGACTTAATTTTAAAAACTATGCTTGAAAGTCGAAAAGCAATGACGTCATGATAAAAAAGTGTGAATTTTCTTTCAAATATTATATTACTAATTTTAAACTGTTCCTTAGTATAAGATGACATAATGATAAAAAAAAATGTTACTGGTAATTTCACTTTTTATACGTACTTAATTTAGCAACCTTTTTACGAACTCATAAGGTACTTTAGTCTTAATGCGTTATTTATTGGTTTCTTGTTCAGCTTACGATGTTTCTGGCGAATTAATGTGTTTCTTATTTACTTCTAATGATATATTTGTTACTTTGATTCTTTCATTCTAGTCAGGTATAGGATTAATTATGGAATCGATTTTCTTTACTGAAGGTAATGACTAATGAGCCTTATCTACAGAGCGAGGCGTTTTTATGAGTCGTAATTAGATTTCTCTTCTTAATTGTATGTACGAGTAATATTATTAGTATGGAAGCGATGTAATAAGGTACATATTCGTTTTTATGTTTGTTTTTAAATTATATTTTTATTTAGTTGTAACTTTTAAGAAAGTTACTATAGTTTGTATAACATGTTTCGAGAAAGATATGGAAACTTTATCGGTTGTGTATAGAAGATACATTTTTAGATACTATTAAAGTGTTCCTGAACGATCAAAAATCGAAATGCTAAACGGAGTTTTGCACGTTGATTATAATTATTCATCTATCTTTGAACAATTTAGGGCTAGTGTCGTGACTTTCTGATAAAATCTATAATAACTAGCTTACTTATTTTATCTGACAGATAAATAAATTAAAAACAACTCTCTAGAAGTTGTGAAATATTTTCTATCAAAAGTAAAAATACAATCTCATGAAATTACCTAACTTTAAACTCTTCAAAAGTTCAATAACCGTAAATTCGTGTTAAATCTAAAAACCCACGTTCGCCCTTGCATTGTTAGGAGAATTTCATTTCAATGTAACAAAGATTTATAAATCTACTAGCTTTCCGCCCGCACCTTCCCGCGCTTTGTCCAAAACTGATAAATTATATACCTACCAACTAAAACTCTTGAATCACTATCTATTAAAAAAACATCAAATCTGTTGAGTAATTTTAAATATCTAAGCATACAGACACACAGAAAGCGATTTTGTTTTATACTAGGTATGTAGTGATGAAATCTCTTCGAGTGGAGGAAAGTTGTTAAGTACAGCAATCCATTAACTATTTAGCATTTACTACATAATATACCATGTAATTCTATTAGCCAAAGCAGCCCCTCAGAGGCGAATCGAAAAAACTCCGAACAATAGATAGGCTCTTTAATTTCACGCCTACAATGGCCTTTCAAGAGTTACAGAAAATTCGTTTTTCCCTGTTTCCTTTAAATAATAATCTTTTTCTTGTCCGGGAATTCGATTTCAATTGGACAAATTACCTCTTTTGTTTTGGCTCCAAAGTGTCAATGGTTCGCCGTTTCTTTCCCTTTGAAAGGGTTTCAAAGGTTTGATGGAATTCTGAAACAATATCTTGCGGTCTTGCCTAATGGGCTCATTGTTCTAATTGAGATTTGTTGGAAATATTTTTGCTGATTGATCATTGGCTGGACCTGCAAAGGAATTTAGGTCAATTAATACATTAGTTATTATATTAGACACACAGGTATATACCTATAACTAGCTTTCCGCGGCTCCGCCCGGTTTGTCTAAAATCTAATAAATTATGTACTAAAAACCTTCCTCTTGAATCACTCTATCTATAAAAACGCATCAAAATCCGTTGCGTAGTTTTAAAGATTTAAGTATACACAGGGATATAGGGACAGAGAAAGCGACTTTGTTTTATACTATGTAGTGATACCTATTAGCTGTAGGTAAGTAGGGCATGTTATATAAGTTTGAGAATAATAATATATTAAACTGGAATCTATGCATATATATAATTATATAAATGCATAAAATTTTTCATAATAATGATGAATAAAAATATTTTTTCTAGCTAGTAGATGCTAGTAGCCAGTAATTCATAGATATTATATCTACAGAATTTTTTTACTTTCTGAATGTTGCAAAATATTTGATTTACTCAATAATAAATCACGTATAAATAATCCTCTTTAATAATTTACTATCCAATTTATGACAATGAAGACCAATCCTAACATATTGCTCATTTGATGTTATTATTTCGTGAATAGCCGAAATAAAGCTCAATAAAATTATTTCTTTGTGAATAGGCTGGACTTAAACCCATCTCTTGTAAGAGAATATTGAAGTAAAATCTGTATGAAGGGCATAGCAGTTCTAAATATCAAGTATTTGTATTTATTTTTAAAGAGTATTTTAGGTATACAAGTATGACAAAAGAAGATTTATTATCACATCTAATAGACGGTAGATATATATATTATTGCTGAATAGTACAGAAACATTACATTGTAAAGATATACAATTACTTAAGATAGAGCTCATAATATAGAGCTGCTTTTGTTAGTAAGTCTTTTATGTAATAAGTATGTAAATTAACATGAAATAATTATATATTTTAACATAAATACCTATATGTATGTTAGTTTGAGTTCCGTCCTATAAAATTATATAATTAAATCGTATCTTCATTATATTTTTCATTTAATAATACTATACATTTCAATTTTTAATGATATATATCATTATATGTATAAGGACTAGTTACCAATACACTGCTTAAATAAATACTTATATACCAAATCAAATTCTTTGATTTCTTTCTCAAGTTTGAATCAATTGTATGTAACAATTTTTACCAAAGGGGAGACTAGCATTCCTTTTCGAATGACTTATTCGTTGGTATGTAATATACGTAACATGTATGCACGGTGTCCCCTGACCAGTTATGAAATTTCACACATGGCTGACTAGATTAAAGATATCACGAACCATCGAATCCGTTACTTTTTCGTTTTAGTGTATAGAAACAATTTTTATTGAATCTGTTACTTTTTAGTCGTTTAAGTTTTTAGAAATTACTATTTTTCCATGCGAGCAAAGAAGGAAAATCACAATCAAATATTCGCAAGAAAACATCACTGTTTTAGTATTTTTTACCTTCACTATTTATTGCATTTTCGGCTTAAAAATTAAAGTCCGAAGGTTTTATTTTATTTAGAAGGGCCGACCATTCAATCTCCATAAACATAGGTACCTACTATAGTTTATTTTATATTCTATGTAACTGGTAATTCAATGGAAATCAAACTCTATAATATAATTTATCGGTAAGTATTCTACTTTATTTAGTATCTGTATCACTTTTGATTTCAGTCTTTATAATTCAGCTCAGGAAAATATTATACCTAATATTAAGAGTTTTCTTAGTTAGCTAGCAATTTATATTTATCAGTTATTAAATAAATATACATTATATTTACAAGCAATTTATACTTATCCCTCCAACAAATACCACTATAGTCTGCATTCACGCTTCCCAAAATTAGGGCTGCCTACGATGCAAAATCTTCCAAAAATAAGTCTCAGAAGTAACCCTTAGTGAAATGTGACGTAATCCCTTACAGAACACATTAGTGTGATGACGTCTTAACTAGTTTCTTTTGTGTTTGAGCGTGAGTTCCGTAAGGGGAGATTTGTCAAATGCAGTTTTCTTTTTGGGGGAATTTTTGATCTGTTTAGTGCGTGTCAGCATTGGTTGGGTATTGGATATAATGGTGTGAAGGAAATAGGGCGAGTGCCGCGCGACACTTGAGTGTGAGCGCACGTATTTGTTCCGGTGTGTAAATCTCAATTAATTTATTCTCGGTTTCGAACGTTCCGTGAGTTAACAATGGACGGGGTCGCCCAGCGGCCTCGTACCTACAGTACGCGCAGCGACATAAGCGCGGAGGGTTTTGATAGTGCGGTAATAATGGATATAACAAGTTTACAGACTTCCAGACCTGAGAAACGACCAAGAAATGAAAGTGACGAACAGGAGAATTCGGTTTCGGAGGAGGATGAAGAATATAAATTAGTACAAAGTACGAAAAGTAAAAGGCTTTTGCGTCAGGATTCTGGCGAAAAACGGAATTTAATTACACGAGACATTAACACCTGTATTGAAGTATGTAGGTATATCTTCCGAAAAGCCACTACCAAAAAGAATCGGTTTTGCAAAATTACTTAAAGAGATAAATATAACAACAATTCTTAACATAAAGTATAAAACCCAATATAAAATCATCATGAACGTCGAGAGTAGGGAGATAGCTGAAAAATTGATAAATTCCAAAAAAATGAAAGAGCTAGGATATCGCTGTCGTATAACTACCGAAGTAAGCCTCACTTTTGGAGTTGTCAAATATATCGAATTGGAGATGAAAGAAGAGGATTTGCTAAAAACCTTCCAGAGTGACTATGAAATTGTGTCAATAAAAAGACTAAAGAGGCTTAACGAGGAGAAGGAATGGATTGACAGCGAGACAGTACGTTTTTGTTTTAAAAGTGCAGTTTTGCCCAAATATGTATTTGGATGTGAATGTCGATTTGAAGTCGAGCCATATACGTTTCCAGTGTCGCAATGCTCAAACTGCTGGAAGTTCGGACACTTGAATCGGTCTTGTCCTAAGAAAAAACTTACTTGTCCAAGATGCACTGGTGACCACAAGGATTGTGACACTCAAACTTACCGCTGTACAAATTGTGGAGGAGATCACCCATCATACTTCAAAAAATGTCCTTCTTTCATCAAAGAAAAGGAGATAAGAAGTCTTATGTGTAAAAATAATTGCACATACAAAGTAGCGTTATATAAATATTTAGAACAAGAAAAAGGTAGTGAGAAATACAAAAAGAGTTTAAACGAGCATTTCATTCATAATTCTAAGCCATCGCTGAAGACTTTTGATACTGAAGAGGAAATAAATAAAATGATGGATAGTGACAGCGAATCTGAGGTTAGTGACGTTAGTTATACAGAAGAGGTTAGCTACGCAGACATTGTCCGTAATAGTAATAAAAGTAAGACACAAAAGAAAAAGGAATCAAGAAAGAAACGACTGAAAAACGTAGTCAGAGAAAACCAATTACTTCATTCGCAAGAGATAGATACAATGCCTCAAAGAGAAGAAAGTTATCTTGAAAATAAATAACTACCAGAAGAGAGAGAGAAACAAGCTAGAAAGAAAAGGTTGGATAGGGAAAAGCTTAATGAGTCTATATGGGATAAAATTCAAAGTATTTTTTTTACAGACACACACACTTTGGAACAAAAGTTTGTTAAAATAGTTAAATTAGTACTAGATGCATTTAAGACATATATTTTAAAAACTGTAAGTAGCTGCGATACACTTAGAAATTTTATAAGTTTGTTTAATAATAATGGACAGTAATAGTCATAATATATATATTAGTGCTGGGCGAGGTTCTGGGGGGTCTATTGATCGACATCTATGCATTGCTCAATGGAACTCCCAGAGCTTATTGCCAAAAAGACAAGATCTCGAATTACTTTTAAACCGGGAGAAAATTAGCATATGTTTAGTAAGCGAAACTTGGCTTAATTCAGACGCTGTAATTAATATACGCAATTATAATATTTTTAGAAGAGACAGAAATGATGGCTACGGAGGAGTTGCTATTATTGTCCATCGTTCTATACTTATCCAGCCCTTTCCTATAATAACCAGGAATCCTGGGATAGAGGTTATTGGTATTAAAATACTAAATTGTAAGCAGTTAAAGTTTATCGCCTCTGTATATTGTTCACCGTCTGTAAGGACCTCACAATGTGATTGGGATGATATTTTTTCTTTGAGTGTTGAAAAATCTATAATTGCTGGGGACTTCAATGCCCATCATACCAATTGGTCGAATCGAAACAATACAAGAGGCCTTCAATTGTTCGATGCTTCTTCGGATTTTAATTATGTTGCATTAAATTCTAGTGAGCCAACTAGAATTAGATTAAGTAATGGTAGTCTGCAGGAAAGCTCACCCGACGTAACATTCGTTTCAACTGATATAGCTGTGTTTTGCAATTGGAGTGTCTCAAAAGAGACCTTAGGCAGTGATCACATAATAATTAAAACCCTCTTAACATATAGTGATGATGGTGGTAGTATAATTAAACGTCGTAATTTTAAGAAAGCGGACTGGAATATATTTTGATCTACCTTTAGCGAATGTTTTTCTGAAAATTGTATAGTGTTAGATAGTGATAACATTCAATCAGTATACGATAAATTTATAGAAAACATTAATTATGCGGCCAATGAAAGTATACCCTTTTTTAAAATTGATACATTAGATCAATCAAAAAATTTTAGACCCAAACACTATTGGTGTGCAACTATATCCCACGCCATAGCCAAACGACGTCTAGCTTTAAAGACTTTCAGACGTAATCCTACACCTGATAACTTTGGTAGACTTTCAGAGTGTATTTCTGAAGCTCAAAAAGTAACTAGACAGGTAAAAGCTAAAAATTGGCAGAGTTTCTGTGATAGTCTCGATCAAACCACAAACTCTTCGGATATGTGGAGAAAGATGCGCTGGATGAAAGGTATGCGAACTACATCATTTCAAGCTTCCGATGACCAAAAAGAGCAGTTACTATGTTCACTAGCACCTGATTTTGTTTTGCCCTCACATTTAACGTTTAAATCTAATAACTGTGAGCTAGAAAGTGAATTTAGTTTTGCAGAACTTTCCAAGTGCCTGAAAAAGAAAGACAGTTCGCCTGGCACTGACGATATATCTTATTCTATGGTTTATAATCTGCCTGTGGCGGGAAAGTACCACCTCCTTAATATATATAACTGTGTTCTTAAGAGTGCAGTGATACCGGATCAATGGCGCGATATCAAAATAGTTCCCATTCCTAAACAAAATATCAATAATCAGGCCCCCCCTAAATTCAGACCGATTTCCTTGATGTCATGTGTTTGCAAGATATTTCACGCTATGCTAGCTAAGCGCCTCGAATGCTTCGTAGAGAGGAACAAAATTTTACAACCTTCCACTTCAGGATTTCGTAGAGGTCAATCTAGTATAGACTGTATTGTACGCCTTGTATCGGAAATTCAAACCGGTTTTTCTAAGTATACTCCGACATTAGCTTGCTTTCTGGATATTGATAGTGCATATAATAACGTCTTAGTTGACCAGCTTGCTATAATATTAGATGAACTTCATGTTGGAACAAAAGTGTGTAACTATTTATACACGTTCCTCAAAGTAAGATATTTAAAAATTTATGGCGCAACTAATAACTCCACTGATGCTAAAATTCGGTGGACCGGAAAAGGCTTAGCACAAGGCGACCCGATATCCCCCCTTTTATTTAATATAGCCACCTCTCAACTATATAGATACCTAGATAGCAACATGCGTAGTTTACAATATGCTGACGATTTTGTGTTTTATATACAAAATAAAGATTGTAATTTTAGGGCTTTAAAAATGTCTCAATGCATTAATTCAATTTCATTAGCTTTGGCTCAAATTGGTTTGGACATCTCATTTGTAAAAACACAGTTATGTTTATTTAGTAAAGCAAGAAGACGTGAACAAGTATCGATTGTGATTAATAATAATTTAATACCATTTGTTAACTGTGTAAAATATCTGGGGGTATGGCTAGATAGCTCATTATTATGGAATCTCCATATAAATGAGCTTCAAGCTAAGACTCTTAGATTTCTTAATATTTTAAAAGTGCTAGCAAGTTCGTCCTGGGGAGTACACCCCATACACCTTCGTAGGATTTATATATCGTTGATAAGGAGTAGACTGGATTATTCTAGCTTCGTTTATGACTGTGCTGCTAAAACTCATTTATTAAAATTAGACCGTGTTCAAAATGCTGCCCTTCGCGTTATAGGTGGTTACATTAAAACCACCCCCATTCATGTGATGGAATATGACTTGTGCATTCCGCCCCTTTTTTTACGAAGAAAGTACTTAGCTTATAAGTTTTGTCTTAAAGCCCAATCAATGTCAGGTAATATAACGTTAACTTTTGTAAACAATTTATTACAACAAATGAACACACTATATTTTCGGAGAAAGAAAAAACCCCTGCTGGCTACTGTTTACAACGAGACCGTAAAAGAAAAAATTAATACTTGCTCTTCTTTAAATATTTATAATTTAAGTATGTGGGTTTCAAATTTTAACGTTGATAACATACAAACCACAATAGATAATATTATAGCATCCAAAAACAGTTACAACAAACAAATACTCAAATGTAATACATTATTAACTTTGTTCAATAAATATGAAGGTTGGGTTAAACTGCACACGGACGGTTCGCAGACGCAAGATGGTCGCGGTGCTGCTTTCTATGATCCCAGTCACAATGTGAGGCAGTCATATAAGATTGTCAATGTGTCTCAGCATTCAATAATGTTTGTGGAACTCTTTGCGATCTCTGAAGCGCTCTCTTATGCTATTGGTGCTGGATATGAAAAGGTGGTTATTTTATCTGATAGTAGAAGTGCCTTACAACATATAGCTCGATGTGCTTCTGGAAACAGAGGCGCAGCGATAGCTTATGCAGTTATCAATAAAATATTGGCACTGATCGCTGGAAGAAGGTCTGTTGTGTTGCAATGGGTTCCATCTCATGTTGGGATCCGTGGTAATGAGGTGGTGGATCATATGGCAAGGGATGCAATTTTAAATGGTACCGAAGTTTATATTACACCCGAATATTCAGAAGTCTTACTTAAATATAGGGAGCGTATTTTCCTAGACTGGAAGGAGTGGTTTGATGTAGTTGCTAGACAGAAAGGCATCTGGTTTCGCACTATGCAATGTGAGCCACCACGCATTCCATGGTTTGCTAATACTAGAATAGATAGGAAGTTAATTGTTATTGCCCATGCATAGGCTGCGGTCCGGACACATGCCATTAAACAACTTCAAATATGTAATGAAAAAAAGAGCTAACGCGAACTGCGACGTGTGTGGTATATTAGAGGATGTACATCACTTTCTCATGGAATGTGTACGGACTGCACCTATGAGGCAAGAATTATATAGGAAATTTAATGTGTGTCCGACCGATGTGGGTATGTTTCAGACCATTTTATCCGCACCTAATACGGAGGCGGCTAGGATGGTCTGCATATTCACACGACGGATATTAGTAGGCTAGTTAAGTTAAACTTTATGCATATACTATGGGACTGACATAGTCATCGCTGACTCAAAGTCCCTAAATTAAATTAGAATAAAAAAAAAAAAAAAAAAAAAAAGGAAATAGGGTGTAATACTTTTATAGAGGTGTAGGTAAATGTGGTCGTATTACTTAATGCGTTTTAGATTTGCTCAGGTTATTTATATATCTTTGCAAAAGATTGTGACCGGAATGAAAGAACTATGAGATTATTATCATTCGTGAAGAGAAAATAATATAATAAGTGCACATTTCAACGCATCTCGGTCGTAAAAATGAACAAGAAAAACGAGATATTATTATAATTTATAAGATGTTGCTTACTAAACTTTTCTACTTTTTAATCTTATATTCCAAAACGGCTAAAATATCTAATGAACTACATTTAATATTAATATCTTACACCAAACTTCACTCTAAAAAGGTACAAAGGCCAATATTTCTTTATTAAAACCATAACTTTACATTATCTCGAAGATTTAATAACCTTACCCCTAATATATTCGCTTCTTGAAATTAAATTTTCAAATGATGCCGCAAAAAGGTTCAATGGGCAGAAGTTAGCCAATTTTGGTGTTTTTTTCCAAACAACAAATTCTAAAATTATGTTGGTGTATAATTTTATCGCCTTACGGAACCTAATTTTCATGAAATAAGTTCTTTGCTAGTTAATTTTTGAAACATCTTGGCATTACAAATATTTTTGGTAAGGAAATTATACTACTAATATACATAAATTGAAGATGCACATCAACAAGTTGTAATAAATTTGTTCTCCTATAAAAAGGCATTTCGGATTTCATGAGGATACAGGCCATATCCACCAGGCTGGCCAAGTGTGGGTTGGCAGATGTCACATGTCGTCGAACTTTTGATTCTTCGACTTCGGCTTCCTCTCGATGTTTTCCTTCACCGTTCAAGCAGTGGTGATGATGTTCTAATATGCGCAGACAAATTGAAAAATCAATTTATTTCCAGTAGGCTCGCCTGGTCTCGAACCATTTGTCGATTTGAAGTCCGAGGTCCTCATCACTGAGCCAACGCTATATGTTCGAAATAAAATAACTTTAATCCAAATTAATTATTATCTTGACATTTTTTAGGCATATAAATGTGAAACGCAAAGAAACAAACAAAGGCGACCAAAGCCCAGTGTTCCATAAACTACGCATTAGTTAGTAGTAATAAATGCCTGATGCAATATTCCGTCAGTATTACGTCCACATCAAAGACCGCAAATTAGGTCCAAGACGTCCTTTGAGCCTTTGTCGACCATTGCTAACTGGACTGTTACTGAATTTTCAGTATTCTATATTTATATGGAATTTTCTTTAATAATTCATGTTTATTAGAACGAACAATATTTTAATATGATTCAGTTAAATAATCATTTATAATCCTTGTGTTTTGTAGTTAGAAGGAAGTGAATGATTAGTTTATTGAAGTGAAATTTCTTTAGGCGCGTTGAGAGTAGGTACAATTTCAAGGTCGCGTCATGCCAAAACTTTGAATCTGGTATCTTTGAATCTTGCCAAAGAGGTTTCACTTCTGACACGTGTGCTCATCAAACACGCTTTTTATTTATTATTTTCACTTTAAACTAAAAAATATAGGTACTTACAAGAGTTTTACAGTAAAGACAATTTTAAGATAAAATTGGCGTCCTACGGCCATATATTATCTGAAATATTACAGTTTCTCTGTCTTGCTATACTATTATGCAGTTTCTAAATTTTATAGCCCAATATAAAGTTTGGAAGTTAAAACTGACGTAACTGGGGAAATACAGCTATAAAAATATTACTTGTGTGTTTGTTTATGAAAATTTTATATTGTACTTATAGCGGTGTTGACAAAACCCGCCAGTCGGGCTTAAAGCTGTAAATCATTGGAAAGCCTCTCAATAATTTAGGAATAGTGACATGACTGATGAATTATTATATTAAGGGCTTATTTTTCAATCCTTGTTTAAAACTTATTCGTCGAATAATGTATAAAACTACCATTTTAAAAACGTATTCTAATTGCCCGTATTTGCGACAGTTTACGAGACATTTTAATATTATCGTGTAATACTTTAATGGACGGATAAGTTTTATCCAAGCATTGAAAAATCAGCCCTAAAAATAAAGAGTAATTGTTTCTTTATTTATTTTGATCTGTTTTGTGTCTAGTATAAAATCCGTAGTTTTTTTTGTTTAACTTACGTAGCATACAAAAACTCGAATCCTCTATAAAATCTTTCGCAGTTTTAAAAACTCCTGTTTTTATTGAATTTGAACATTGTGTGGTAGGTATCACATTTACCTAAATTTCATTTTTAAATAAAAGTTGTTTTGATTGTAGCATAATTTTAATTAATATTAAATAATGGTGACCCTACTTGTAAGTAGGATTATTATATTTTATAATTAATGTTTTAAGAATTTTAAATTTAGTCAACGAAATGAGTCTACCCTCATTAAATTTTTCCCTGACCTCATTAATATTGGAACCGATTTTCATAAAATACTCTTTTATCGATTATAATAATAATTTTCCTGCCTATAAAATAATGATAATGTCCAAATATATAAAAAAATCTCATCCCTTTTAATACAATAGGAATTAAATATGTTCGTAAATAGTCAAAATTCAATTGCGTTCTTCCAGTTTAAAATATAAATTACCAGCTTTCACCGCGGCTTCACCAGCGTTTTCGAAGAAAAACAGTTCCCGTTCCTGTGGGATTTCCGGGATAAAACCTATGTGTTAATGCAAGTTACCTTCTATATGTGTGCTAAATTTCATTGTAATCGGTTCTGTAGTGTTTGCGTGAAAGAGTAACAAACATACATACCTACACATACATCCATCCTCACAAACTTTCGCATTTATAATATTAGTAGGATAAGATAATCAGTCACGGATGAATTCTACCCATACCCGTGGCCCTGTCGTTGATACGGCTTGACGGTACACAGTGGGGTTTTGGTCGGTAGGAATCCGACATAACCCACGGCCCCTTCCCCGGAGGCCGTGGGTATCTATGCAAGATTTCCGCACTAAAAAAAAAAGGATAAGATAATCAATATCCAGATCCCGAAAGGTTGTTTACGAATCTTCCAAATTAACTCCTATAATCATAACCTATCATAACGCTTTGTAATTCATACATTCAAATGATATACAAAGAATAACATTACAAGCTGACGCAAAAACTTTATTCATACATCAAGTAGATTGTCGGAATTTCCCGCGATTATGCTCGCGAGGATTTTTAACTTTTTAAATGGCATTCAAATCCATTGTCATCGGATATGGTGAAGTTTCGTATTCAATCTGAAATGAGTTTTTATTTAATGCGGTTTATTGAACTTTGTGGCAAACATTTGCTTGTTCCTTTGTTAGAAGAAGTAATTTGTAATGTGATTTAAATTAAGTAGGTAAATAATTTCTTACATTCTTGACAATACGGGCGAAGCTGCGAGCGGATAGCTAGTACAAATCTAAAGTGGTCCAAAGCTGCCTGTGCCTTTACACAAATAGTGCAGACAAGAAAATTAATAATTCCATAAAAATAATTTAAACATCACAATGTTCATGTTGTTATTAAAGTATTTTTTTTAGTAAATAGAAGCTGTATAAGTTCTACAATCACGTTTTAACAAACAGCTTTTACAGCTTTTAATATCGCTTAGTAATTTGAGTTTACCCTCACTCGCTTTAGTTTTATTTAAGCTTGAGCTTTTTGTGGTGCAAATGATAACATTTTAAACTGATTTATTTATGAGAAAGTATGGCATTACACAGTAGACATTGTTTATATGCAGCAGAAGTAATTAACAAATACATATAGAAAATATGCCCAAAAAATACACTGCTAAATTCCTAAGGAAATTATAATTTAAAAAAAATCTGATAATATTATGTGTTCACTGTAAAATATCCATATTATTGTAATCTGAACCATGCCTTGTATTTACTTGAAATTTTGTATACCTAACATATATTTGTATAACTAACCTAACCTAACCTAACCTAACTAAATTTCAACTCCAACATTTATTCGCTGAAGTAGGCTTAAACGCGTTTGAATTTAGATTAATATTATCAGACATTTCTTATTCATGAACATATACATTATCTACATTTTCCAGTGTACCCGGGATAATGTAAACAACCATTAGGTCAATCTTCTATAACCTAGGTTCTAGGCATTGTGAGCTTCTTATACATTTCTACACTAACAGCTTAATAAGTAGGCTAATTAGCTGTTTTCTCGCAGACACAATGTTTCTGTAATACGCCAGAATGTAAACTAAGCTAATTAAGTTTGTTGTTGCAATAGAAATGCTTATAACTTTCACCACACAGAAGCTTAATCCATAGCCTGACTCGAGCAAAATAGAGCAAGCCAGTAAGGGAAATCTGCAAGCCGTATGCAAATGTGGTCTTTACATTTATAATCATAGGGATTACATTGCACCGCGCGAACCTAATAAGAGATTATTCCAGTTAGCCTAAGTAAGATATGAGATATTACGTGTCATAATATTTGAATGAGTTATGGCTGGGTTTTTGACAGAATTGCATTGTTTCAGGTAAGTAAGGCAATGCGACGCAGAGATAATCTTGCAAGGAAGGATTCAGACACAATACTGACACAGATATTACTATCTATCTACCCAACTTTAAACAAATTAGGTTAGTGATACGAATATAATATCTATACTCATATTATAAAGCTGAAGAGTTTGTTTTATAGGACGCGCTAATCACAGGAACTACTGGTCCGATTTGAAAAATCCTTTCGGTATTAGAAAGCCCATTTATCGAGGAGGGCTATTAATAGGCTATATATCATAACGCTAAGACCAACAGGAGCGGAGCCACGCGGGAGAAACCGCGAAGCGCAGCTTGTTATATATATAAGATACAAGTGTCCTGTGATTCTCGTGATAAGATTTCATTTTATCCGTAAAACAATAATTTATATCCTTATTCCAAATTAATGTTCCCAGAAATGTCTATACTATGAATTAATTTAGGATTTGTGAGCATTTATCGTGATTTGCTTATTACATTGTTATTATTTGTAATAACTTCTGTTATTTCCAAATGTTCTGCGAAATTTTGATATAGATTTATAATGTGAATTGCGTTTTATAAGTACCTACTCTTTCATTGGCAATCATAATATGTACATCAGTACCTCTACCATGAGTTGACATAGTTAAATCGTCTGACGTAACTACAATAGTAAACGTGAATAGTCGGTAGGCTTTTTAGTTCCACTGCGGCACACTAGGGGCGCTGTACAAACATTTCATACAAACCGCTTACTACAATCGCTAGCGAGTATCGTGTGCGTAAACTCATGGTAGACCTACTGCTTCGAGTATACCCAGTTTATGGTTAACTAGCTGTACGGTGCAACCGTACAGAGTGCAAAATCATCATTTTTTGTATAT
>CAJQZM010019221.1:0-21233 GCA_907164665.1 Colias nastes | reverse complement strand
AAAATGCAAGGTTAGGGCTAAAAAATGTAACATTTCAATGGATCATCTGTGAAAGATTGAAGTAAATCCATATAACAAACATGACAATGTCACGTTTATCACTAACATATTGTAACAGTAGAAAGAAGTTATTCATTGCAGTCTATATTAAAAATGCGATAATAATTCAGCCTATATGTATTGTTGCTTGTCTCGTTTGAATCTATGCATTTGGTACATAAACTATTAGTCAAGTAGCTGTGCTACTAGACTATCTTGTCAAAAGACGTGTTATTTTTTGTCTGGAAAATAAAACATCAAGTTTTATGAAATAGGTGCTGTAAATATCAACGGTAGTCATAAATTAAAACACTTTATGCACATTAGGGAATGCGTAGGCAGACTGCTGGTTACTACTGGTATGATATAGAAACCACAAAACTATAACCAATGTCAACACTCAACTTACACCGGGAACTGCAATCTACAAACAATACTTCATATCGGTAATTGAACCGACCAATATCTGAATCCAGAACTTGATACAGCGCACATATTAAAATGGATCGCTCAGAATCATTCACCGAAAGTCCGAATGTTTCAGATTTTAATTGAGTTAGATAACGTCTGTCAGATGAGACGGCTGACTCGGGCCGTTTATCGTCGAATGAATTTTCGAAATCCGATAACTTTCCAATTGGTTTTCACTCCAATTAACATTATCAACAATAAATTCGGATGTACCTTTATTTTAGTTTTGAACTTTTGAAAAGTTATTTTTGCCTAATTTATTTTTGTGATGGTTTGTGACGTGTGGAATAAGATGTTTAAATATTTGTGAATTGCTTTCATAGCAGTGTGCTATTTTCTGTATTATCCATGTTTAATTATGAAAAAATACCTTACTATTTTTACCTTTTTATTGTTTTCGTATGACCCGTGTTTCTTATTTGATTCTATACATACTTTGTATATTTAAGTTTTATAAAAAAATCACTTCGAATAAATATAGAATATTTTCATAAAGCATCTTATCTTCCCACATAGCTAGACATTCCTAAAAAAACTGCAAAAGCAGACATCTTTTACTACTGTCTGATTTTCTCCAATATTTCATCCGATTTTATTCCCTTAAAGGTTACCAAGAGTTCAAAACGTAAAGTCATCTAATTCGTTTGTTACAACGCAAAAATAATTCCAACTTCACTCCTTCAAAGCCCAGCTTATTACAATATTATCAGCCATACTAATATTATAAAGCTGAAGTTGAGTTTGTTTGTTTGTTTGAACGTGCTAATCTCAGAAACTACTGGTCCGATTTGAAAAATTGTTTCGGTGTTAGATAGCCCATTTATCGAGGAAGGCTATAAGCTACATATCATCACGCTAAGACCAACAGGAGCGGAGCAATGCGGGTGAAACCACGCGGCACAGCTAGTCGCGTATAAAATAATAGATGGATCTGTCCGACCGTTCAAGGGAAAGTTATAATTGCTCGAAGTTTTCAAATAAATAGACTTCTGCTTCGAATCCTCCCGACTTGTTTATCACAACTGTCAAATTATATTTAATCGGTTTTCTGTCAAATTATATTGAATCGGTTTTCTTTGAATCGACAATGTTTAACTTGGGAGTCGATTGTTCTGATTAGTTCGTGCGTCTTGAAGAATCGAGTTTTGTTTCGTAAGGCTCATCTTTGCCAAAAGTGTTAGCGGGTTCTGAGGCTGACATTTTAACTTTTTAGTCCGTGGTTAAAATATTTTTCTCTGAGTCCTTATTAAAAGTAGCTTATGACTATACTTGATTTATTTAAAACGAAAGCATCAATTAATTCTCTATCTATAGCTCTCATTAGAAAACTAATTGAAGAAATTATAATGACCCTCCAAATTTCAATTTAATTAAGCGTTTGGCTCAGTTCGATTTCATCTTTAAAAAATACTACGAATTAAGAAAATAATTCTGCGTTTATGGAATCTTCATTGTAGTAGTTCTGAAATCCTTCATGAAAATACTATCATTATCAAAATATCAAAATAATGACGTCACACGGTACTAATACGATTAACGCATGCACAACTATATTCAGAGCGTAAATCAGCGACTTAACAGTACTTTAAGATTAATGTCTAGTTAGTTTATCGATTGCGAGGTAGTTAAAGTTAAGACAAATTGCAGTTGAAGCCGGCTTCGAGCGAGTTATCGTCTGTTATTTAGCACCAGTGTTGACGGTGTGTTTAACTTAGTGTGCCTTTGTTCATGATATTGCTTTATTTATGCAACAATATCTATCATACATTATTTGTTTTCCTGGATGTATAAATCATTATTTGTATATTATAGGAGTATTGGGTTGTTCCTATATGTTATTGATTAACAAAAATGATAAATTTTTAAGTCACGCTATGTTTGTTCTGCTTTTAATAGTGTTGTTGTTAAGAGGAGGCTCCCTAACATAATTTCTGGCACTGAGAGACCGGATATACCGCTACGGTGCTAGACGCTAACACAGCCGTAATAAAGTTGAATATCGCGTGCGCTCTTTGATCGCGTTCGAGCTCGAAACTAAATATCGTAAGTCTCAATTCTTATTTCGTTTATAACTAAAGTAATAATTGATCTAGAGAAAAAATATCTTGGGATTGGATAGTAAACTATATTTTCTTACTGTTAACATTTATTTTAGACATAAAGTCCCAGTTAATCTTAAAAAAAATGTAATAATCCTTAAAAAAGGCATAATTTTTGAATAAAAAATGAATCTAGCGAAAATGTTACAATTACGTAACTGTCTTGTACATGGAAAGAAAAAGACCCAATAAATCATATACTAAAGGTCCATTTTGATTGTATGTGTGATTGTTTCAGAATATTAATGCAAATTCACATAAAATTTAGGGAGCCTCCTCAAGATGTTTGGCAGTTTTACAATTCTAGAAGTTTAGTTGACAAATGAATGTTTGAGATTGAGTTAATTGCCTTGATATTAAGTTACAACGGATACTTACAGTTTGTTATTAATAAAGAAAATAACATCTATTCTTTTTTTCTTGTTGTTGTCCATTACACTGTTAAAATTATCGTGATATAATTGGTGTATATTATGCAACATCAAACATTAATGTAGGTACGCTCTTAGTTTGTTACTTTAAATTTTGATACTTACACAAATTGATGTGTATTAAAAGTACTTAATTTCTTATATAACAATTCTGTTAAGGGCCGATTTTCAATCCTTAGTTAAAACTTATTCATCGAATATCGTATTAAACAACCATTTTAAAAATGTGTTACTTGCCCACTTTTGGACAGTTTTTAGGTGACATCTGTATATTATTGTGTAATACTTTATTGGACAGGTAAGATTTAAACAAGGATTGAAAAATCAGCCCTAAATTGAGTATTAAGAAATGTTATAACTCACCGTTCTGATTTCACTTTCAGCACCATTTGGAAGATAGATAGTTTGCCGTAGATTCGGTGCAAGCAGTTGCCTGTGAACAAAAGAAATCCTCTTTAAATACCACTTTCAGTAACAAATATTATAACTAAATCAGGGTCTTCTTTACTACAATATGTAAATCATTTACCGCGTAAAGCCTATTTATCACTGACTTACAAGGGTCGCTTGAAATATGGAAACTAGACCTCTGGATATATTTAAACATTTTATTATACATACCATATTATGTACCTATAAAGAAAAACAGAGTTTCATAAGCTTATTTATATATTAATTTACTAATCTTATATATATATGTATAAATCTCGTGTCACAATGTTTGTCCTCAATGGACTCCTAAACCACTTAACCGATTATAATAAAATTCGCACACCATGTGCAGTTCGATCCAACTTGAGAGATAGGATAGTTTAAACATGTAGGTACCACGGGCGAAGCCGGGGCGGACCGCTAGTGATATTATAAAGGGGAAAGGTTTGTATGTATGTATGTATGTATGTATGGTTTTCACGCATAAACTACTGGACCGATTTTGATGAAATTTGGCACAGATAATCTTTAGACCCTGAGAAAGAACATAGGCTACCTTTTATTGCGAAATATATACCACGGGCGAAGCCGGGGCGGACCGCTAGTAAATTATAAGTGATGTGCCTATAATCTGGTGTTATTAAATATTATAATATTATAGACGTTATACAGACAAAAATACAAATCATTCAAAATCACAAATTCACTTCTTCGTTCTCTTAAGTATAGTTATACTCTCCTCTCCACTCCTTCATAAAGATTCATAATACGCCTCTAAAATGAACATCACAAAATGATATCTACAAAATCAAAAAAATACATTTTACGAAAACCTTGTCAATAAAACATTAGAATAAGAGGCATACATTTCGGAGGGAAATTAGCATGCCGATCATAGGAAACCTTCGGTTATCTCCACGGAATTTCGCCGTAAACAAATTCCACCAATAAATTTATTTTTTTGGTACATCTTTGTGTGTCAAGATGTAAAAATTGAGCGATTCAGAGATAAAATTACAGTAGCAACGTTGAGTATTTTGATATTTGATTAATCTTTTAAATCTAGTAATACATTCAGTCTTCACTTCCTTTTCAAAGAGGTAATGAGTAATTAAGATTATAGCTCTTCATGTTTATAATTCTTAAAAATAAACATAATATTATGTATCGCATTTTATACCCGATAGAAAGTCTATTATTTCTAAAGAAAAAAAAAATAGCAGTGATTCGTGCGCCTGGTGTAAAAATGACAATTTTGTAATCATGAAATATAAATATTTAATATTATTGAACGATAACAAATATGTTCCGAAAACGTTAAAAAACTCGAATACCGCTAGATCCTTTAAATTGCGACAAAAAATAAAGGGACATATTTTGCATTCTCCGCTCTGCCCCGGGCTAGGTTAGGGCGGGATCTTCACGTTATATCGGAGATATCTTGTTCGCAATAATTTTGAGCGTCATCGTTTAATGCTTATCGAAAAGTATTAAAAATTCGAGGAAATATTCTTTCCTTCTTTCGTAATATAGAATACTTGGGACCTAACTTTGACTTGAGAATTTTGCTTTAGGCTAGCGTAGTCAATTTAGCTTTTACTTTTACGTTATTATATTAAAACAATAGTAAATGATTATGTTTTTGTATTTATTTTTTTGAAAGAAAGCGTATTAGAGTGCAGTATTTTATTTATAGCCAATTTATAACCAACCAAATCATCTAGAAAATATAACGTTACTAGTTCCTATAATCCTACTAATATTATAAATGCGAAAGTTTGTGAGGATGTGTGTGTGTGTGTGTGTGTGTGTGTTTGTTACTCTTTCACGCAAATACTACTGAACCGATAACAATGAAATTTAGCACACATATAGAGGTTAACTTGGATTAACACATAGAATGGGTTTTATCCCGGAAATCCCACGGGAACGGTTATGCGGGTTTTCCTTTGAATTCGCGGGCGAAGCCGCGGGCGGAAATCTAGTATTTGATATAAATTTCAGAAGTCTTCATTTAAACACATGAAAAAAGCTACTTGTATCATACCAAACAACGCACCAAATAAGTTATCAACGCTCAATTCTTCGCATTTGAATTACGTAAAAACACGTTCCTAATTTCTCCTTTCTTAATTACTTTTACGTACTTATTTAAATTCAAAGGAGCATAATTAATGTAAATCGCACCATAATCACATGCTATGACTGAATATGAATGACTTTATTATACGTGTACTTAAACAAGAACAAAACAAGTATTAGATGTTAGGAGGGACTTATACGAAAATTCGTCACGTACGAGTTTCTATTGTTTTAGTTATTGCTTATAAGTAGGTATTTAATCGAGAAACAGGTTTATAATATAATTGAAGTGAAACTTCTTTATCGGGGTTGGAAAAAAATTTAGTGTAACATTTTTTCGTTACACGTGACATTTTTCCGTTACGCGCCATCTTTTTCTTATCCTTACCACGCGTGATTCGGCGTATGTCTGTAAAATTGCATATAGTAAATTATTATTTTTTGAAAAATAAGGTCATAAAGAAGTTTCATTTCTTACGTGTGTACACTAGTACACGCACATTTTTTTTAATTGTGTTTATAATAAGTTGTTAAAAAGACAATGTTTTCAATAATTAAGTAGGCAATTAAATGACTTGATACAATAATATTTTTGGTTTTATTTATTTAGTTCGAGCCAAACCTGGGATATCTTAATATGTAATCAACAATGCTTGTAATGATTACGAAGCAGTCATTATTACAATGTTATTCTAATATTTTTATTACTATGTGATCTTTACCAAACACAAGTAAATCTATGAATTTGATTGATTATAATTTTCTACATAATATTATCAATAGAATGTAATATAGTATAGTGTAGTATGTAATATTTAAGTCTATGAAATGCATCATTTCCAATTCTGCGGGTCCGTGGGTATGCCTATGTGGGTATGTTAACAAGATTACAAGCAGATGAAGCAATTCATTAGGTAAGGCTACCTGCAACTTTCCGTTCATCTGTGGCTGATCTCTGGATTTCATTAACGCTATCTTTATTATTTATTAAATCAAGACGAACTTTCATCGTATAGTATTGATTGAAGCGCGCTATGTTTCTCTTAATATTTCATATGTTAAGAATTACAATTGGTTTTAAATCATTAATGAATAATGGATTAAAAGCAGTATAGGCATAGTATGACACAGATGCCGTACATGGTCAAATGACCAAATTTACCCCCGGTAACTCTCGGAAATTAAATAAAAATTCCGACTTTGTGGACCACCATTTTTGTACGGCACTGAGCGGTTTCTTATTATTTTTAATGGATCTATCGATGGTTAAGAATGCCGTACAAAAATATATGACCAAAATTTACCGATTCTACCTGTACTTTTCAATTCTCATCTGCACTCAGTTGGACAGCTTACAAGTGACGGCATAGTGATGAATCTTATTATTTTATGCTCTTCTATCGTTCTAGATATGTCCCCTGGTGGTTCATTTGACCCATATTTTTTTCCTATGCGGGCTTGTAGTCTAATTGGCCCACTTCAATATTCATATAACTTCACATTGAAAGAAATTGGAATAAATCCTCCCTTTTATTTTACTCTACAAATTTATACAACATTAATAGGCTCCGTGATCAAGAGATAAAGTTGGCACAATAAACATTAAACGCTCCACATTTCGACACTAATTTTTCATGTCAATTATAAAAACTTGGGCTATTTAAAGAAGAACAGGCGCACAATAAAACTAGTTAATTGACGGAAAGTTTGCTCGTGAATTTTATTACGTTTTAACTTTCGAATAATTTCGCCAAGAATCAGGTCAGGGTCCGAGATATGCAGGGAAATGCGCCAATTGCTTTTGGGCTTCATTCGCAGATTTAGACTTCGGCTTGTGAGAGTGTAAAAAGTGCTGCGTCAGTGAGCTTTCTAAAAATACAGTTGGATAGGATAATAATACTAATTCGTCGTATTATATGCTCGTGTAACTTTTAATTAGTTAATGATTGAACAGGATAAGCTAATAATAGCTTGATCAGTTGTTTATGGGCCTCTTTCGTTGGAAATCAAAGCTGTTTTCTGCAACGCACATGAAGACTGTCTTCTATAATATCTTTACTAATATTATAAAGCTTAAGAGATTGTTTGTTTGAACGCACTAATCTCGGGAACTACTGGTCCGATTTGAAAAATTATTTCGATGTAAGATAGCCCATTTATCGAGGAAGGCTATTATAGGCTATAATATATCATCTCGCTAAGTCCAACAGGAGCGGAGCACTGCGGGTAAAACCGCGAAGCACAGCTAGTCTTTAATAAGACCTTAAAAATTTAACGCCAATAAACAACTATAAACCATGATGTCTTTTAGCAGTATTGTTTCTGGTGTGCGAAAGTGATAGCACTTATAGACGACCTATGTATATAGTAATTTTTCCATACTGAAAATACCTTTATGACATAGTAAGAGCTAGCGCGCACGAGCAACTTTGTCTCCGCAACTATTTTGTCTCTCCCATCAATTTGTATGGGGAGTTGCGTCGCTACGTGCGCGCACTTTCATACTAGCCCATGGTAACAAATAAGGTAATAAGGTAACAAAAACACGCACGCTCGCGCGACGTTTTCAATCCGTGTACGTATAAACAGAATGATTTTGTCGCAAACAAGATTACAGTTCACAGTTCACTAGACGCGTCAAATCAAACACGAAGCTGGCTCTCGCAAACAGCTCTTAAGTTCTTCCGAGCGAATGAACGAAAGGCGGGTAAACACCGTCCACGGGTCCGTGTCTAAACTTCTTGTTAACACGCGTTTTTGATTATCTATTGTACCTATTATTTTGTATGGTTTGTTAATTATTTGGTTTATACGGAAAAGTGTAGGATAGATGATTAAAAGAGTTTTGTGTATGACTGTGATTAGATTTTTAACGGATTGAGGCAGATGATCAAAGGAGAGTTGTACAATGTACAGGACTGTAATTTTAATTTTTATCTATGTCTATATCAGAAAAAGGAAATGATTCTTTATTTGTAGCGATTAAACTTGAAAAGTACTATAGCGATTTTCAAAAATATATGTATATTTTTTATATTAACGAGCCACATTATAATTTTTGCCAGAGCCTACTCTCGTATGTGTCAGTTTTTAACGTATTTTGAGTTTTTTTTTCAGTATTATTATATTTTATTACGCTTATTAAAATGTAGGTATGTTTCTCCAAACGGAAATGGAAAACGCATTGAATGATGAACACAAACATATCTTCAAGTTCTTCTATGTGAATGAACGAAAGGTTTAACAGTTCCCATCTAACATCTTATTAGTCATGATTGAATTGAATGAACTTTTCACAGAATCCTTTCCTTTAAAAAAGCAGTCAAATTTATAGAAAATAAACATTGAATTATTAATATCACTTGTAAATAAATAGCTGGATCTAATAACATTTCAAGCATTTCTTAACACCTTCTCATACCTACTCTACCTATTAAAGTTAACTTCCGATCGAAATTTAGATTTCGATTTGAATCTAAAAGTAAAATTATAAAAACTTGAAACTTTATCCAAGTTGAAGTAATCTTAATACTTGTGTTCACCATATTGAACACATTTGAACATTATTAACTATCTGTAGTGTACATTTCCGGGTACAGGTTCCGAATTACCTAATCCGTTCTCTACAAGCCCTTCCAAGACAATGTCTACATCTAATTGCAAGTGGCAACTCAAATACTCCAAGTATTATTGAATTCTCTATACCAAATGGACGCAGAGCATTTGGCCAGGCTATTACATCCGTCAGTAATGTATGTAGTGGCAGGTCGTCAACGGCTGTAGCACGCATTCGACCGTAAGCTGACAAGCTTGTGCTGTATGTACCTATATGTGTACTAGAAGCTTGTGAAATTGAAGATGTCATTATTTCTATTGATATAGCAGTGGCTGTGAAGACATTTGTGTTAACCTGGTTTATGTTGTGGTCCTATAGAGAAGTATGAATGATATATGAATTTGAAATATGAATGAACGTATTTAAAGAGACTTATGCAAACGAAACAGAAGTCCTGTGAGGCTTAATAGTTTCTAGGTACCCTAAAAAGAGTTAGTTTATATAAATTAAATCAGTGCAATATAATACTCATTAGAGTTTTAAATTTCTTAGTATACATTAATGTTATTAGTACCTAGAAATGAGTCGATAATATTGAGTAGATATTCCAAGAAATCGTCACAGCTCCCGTCTCATAATATTATAAGAGAAAATATTCAAAACAATATCATGTATTTCCATCACACATCACTAAAAGAAAAATTTAGAGAGATATGCCATCTGTTATTACTTAACCATCGTCATAAATTGGATTGGCGTGGATTGGCGTGAAAGGATGCGGATTCGAATCTACATCGCGATCGTTATAAAGTCTACAATCTATTCCTTCTAAGATACGTGTCCCGAACCGCTCAACACAATTCCCAACACATCAATATTGCTTTTACACGTACGATATCGTCCGTGAATTCACAATCGGGATGCTGGATGCTAAGTAAACATCCATAGCGTTGATGTACAGTAACGTCATAGCTTGGTTTGCGGTGGTCTCCGAGCCGTGACGTTTAACCTCTGGTACAGTAATTTAACATTGGATATCGAAGCATTGATTATGATAGCCATAGTTTCGGACATTGTTACTGGTATTAGAAATAGTAAGGACATTATTGTTTTGATACTTTAAAAAGTTTGGTAGCGTTCTTTGCTTTCAATTTTTTACTATTTGTAAAACAAATTTTATAAAAAGGTAACATTTATTTTACTTTTTTCTTTATCTCTTACCTTGGGCAGTCTGGAAGAGATCGCTTGTAAGCGATAAGGCCGCCTTATGTACCTACTGTAATAATACGTGTTGTATAATAATTGTAAATATTTTACTTGGTGTGGTATATTAAATTGATAAATAAATAAATAAATAAAAAGGTGCATTACTTTTACAACTAACTATCTTTTGTATTTCGGTAATAAAGCAACCAAAACTCAAAAAAAAAACTCAAACATTTATTTATTCAATTAGACTTCTTCGAGAAGCATTTTTGAAACGTCATATTTTTACATATTTTTTAACATTTACCACCGATTCGGAAAGCAGTATCTATGGAGAAGAACCGGCAAGAAACTCCATAGTT
This sequence comes from Colias nastes, assembly GCA_907164665.1. NCBI lineage: Eukaryota > Metazoa > Arthropoda > Insecta > Lepidoptera > Pieridae > Colias > Colias nastes. The sequence goes on along the minus strand of CAJQZM010019221.1, from coordinate 10,555 downwards.
GCTCTTTTTAATAATGTCAGTATTACAATTTAATTACAAAATATGTAACTCAAACATCAGAATATCACATCTATTAATAAAATTCCTTCTTAATAATAAGAAGAAGATTTCTTAAGAAGGAATAAGCGTTTTAATTGAGTGTTCATTTGCAAATTGGACCAAGCCTAAAAATGTAATAATGTAGAATATGAAACCTTACTGTGTCTTAGATAAAAATTAATATGTTTTACCTTTATTCCTGTCGTATTTATCACACAACTGACTTCATTTCATAAATATTGTATGAAGTAAAATATTTTCAGGACAAAGTATGATAATTTACATAATTCCAATTAAGATCTCCATCTCGACAAAAGCTTTTAATGCGATACCTCATCTTATATTTCTTATCCTTTAAGTTTTTGCGAGCGCTACATTTAAGGTACTTAAATCATTGAAACAATTTGCTTTACAAAGGCGATTCCAGTTAATTTCTTATTACTTCAGCTAAACTTAATTGGTGCATTTTCTCGTCGCCATCTCTGATATAATCTGCCATTTAATTAAAAATTTCTTCTAGACGTTAGCGTTAAAAATTTGCATCGGATTTCACTGCTTTTATTGTAATTTGTTCTGTTTTAATATCCTTTCCATGTTCTCTGTTAGTTGCAACTGTATCTTTATTATTTTGATTAAATAAATCTTTACACTTCGTTTCACACTAATTCTCTTTTACTTTATCTTTGTTCTTTTCCTGTATTTATCATAAACAATTTAATTTATATAAAATTTGAGTTAATTTGAGTTCTCCATGTACATGCTTCTAGGGGAAAGGCGTCCTTAAATTAAATTTGATACGACGATATGAAAATTCAACCACATGAAGTTATACCACTACTGTGGGGCAGGGCTGCAGATATAGAAACTATATTTATCTTACAGAAAAGAGCCATTCGCTCTATATATAATTTACGTGCTCGGGACTCACTAAGAGATCTCTTCAAGAATACTGGTATACTTACTGTACCATCACAGTATATATTTAATAATATTTTGCATGTACACAAAAACGCCGACTTACACACAAGAGTAGGAGATAGACACTGTTATGGCACAAGGAACAGAAATAGAATTGAAATGCCATTTTTCCGATTAGCTAAAGTTAAAAATTCATTTATGGGTCAAGGTATACGCTTTTACAATAGAATTCCTCATAATATTAAAGAGTTTAGTAGTTCTAAATTTAAAACTTATATAAAAAATGTACTAGTTCAGAGAGCGTACTACAGTATTCAGGAATATATGGACGATAAAAACCCATGGAGGGTTGTCGCGTAAAAACCACAGGACAGTTCTTTGGCATATTATGATATATTATGTAATTAGATAATATAAGTTACATATTATGTAATATCGACATGATTAATTTAAAAGAGCAACTATGGAGTTTCTTGCCGGTTCTTCTCCATAGATACTGCTTTCCGAATCGGTGGTAAATGTTAAAAATAATTATGTAATGACGATTCGAAAGTGCTACTAAATAGTAGTCTAATTGAATAAATGAATGTTTGAGTTTGAGTTTGAGTTTATACCATCTACACGTGAGTTGTATTTTATTACAATATAGAATTTAAATGCGTAGAGATTTATGCTGCGAGCATAAAATTTAAATGCATGCCTCCCACATTAAAAAATTGAAAGAGATATATTTGTGATGGAAAATAAAAATGAGGTTACATAAGAAGGTCTTTTTAAGCCATGGCTTTACACAAAATAAATTGGAATTACCGAAACAGAAATGTCACAAGACAAACCCGCTTATAAACCGTTCCCGGTAACAATACAACTAAATACCTGAAACTACATTTGGAAACACGATTAAATAGCATTGCTTTTGGCTCTGATTAGATTTGGGCGCAAATTTAATCACGTGGTGTTCAAGAATTCAATCGGCTGTGATGACGCGGCGGGAAATGGGTTATGCGGCACAAGTAAGGAGATATTCGATGTAATTATCATGTTAAATTACTATCTATATGATATACATAATATAACAATTAATTATAAGGAAAGAGATGCCTTATATACTATAACTATTAAACATGGAAAGGAATGCCGTGTGCCCATAGTTACACTATACAGGTAAATTAGCTTGGAGAAATTTTTGCGTTTGTAGTAGTGTATGGTCAGCAAATAAAATAAAACAACATTTTATTTTTAGTTTTTATTTTATATATATATATATATATTATATAAATATGGGATTTTAAATTAAACTATATGTGTTTCTCCTCTGAAAAAGATGAGACTTTAATTTAATATTTACACATTTAACATACGTATAACTTTTACAAAATGAACATGATTTTACAAAATGACAATGTTACTAAAATGAAAAATTTACTAACCTGAAAAAGAAACGACATTTAAAGTTTAATTCTTTAGTTTGAGAAGTCAAAGGCTTGCCTCGACCATGTTTTAACACTGGAGCCATTTTGAATTAACAATACAAAGTTACAACACTTACACACAAATTAAACACTTCAACAAATATTATAACAATAATAACAACAATCAACAAATACAAAAGGAGATTGCCCAAGTGACTATGGCACTTGGTATCGCAATCAAACTTATTGTGTCAAGATGAAATATAGCTCAATTTAAATCTTGATGTTAGTACTTTTAGAAACGATTAAAGTTTTTATATAAATAAGCCGCAGTTCGCGACAATAAAAATAAAACAATAGTTTTATTCAACACTTCAAAAAAATACTTTATCGAGTTTAAACTAACGATGAACGTTAAGTTTTACATTTATTACGTATAGGTAATATTTTAATTTACAAGACAAATGTGAAAAGTAAATCGTAATAAACATTACCTATTTCAAAATAAATTACGTCGAACATTGCGTCGAACCTTAGCGTCGAACACATTCATTCAAGATTCATTTCAAATAGAAACTATGACATATGACGCAGGACGCTTGCAAGAGAGATAGATATATGTGTCAAAACAAAAACTTTTACTTTTATTTCTATTTATTTGGTATAATTACGACTTAATAGTGATAAATATGATCATTATAAATACAAATAGGAATTAACAATATCACGAACACGTGACACAATTAGTATTTTACCGATTCCATACGTGGTCATACATGTTTCAAAACACAAACTTTTAATATTATTTCAATTTATCCGGTATAATTAAGACTTAATAGTGATACATATTATGATCATTATAAATACAAATAGGAATTAACAATATCACGAATACGTGGCACAACTCAAATTTTACCGATACCACCCGTGGTCATTCTCCTTTTTTTACCGATACCACCCGTGGTCATTCTCCTTTATCAATTAAACTACGTACATAATAATTATAATTTTTGAATGAAATGTGTGCTTTATGTTCTAACGGTACCAAACAACTGCATTTGGCACCTGCGGACAGCGTAAACTGGTTTATTATGGTTTTGTGCGTGTTTCCACTTTCCACTATCAAGTGACGATTTATTTATTTGTTTTGTTTCGTAATTATTATGGTCAAATATTAATTATGAAACAAATTATAATGGACACGATATTTTATTGTTTCACGGTAGTCGCCTTGTCGTTTGCTCAAGGACGTGAAATTGAATGATATATTTTTTTATAAAGTCAAAACCATTTTCTTTCAAATTAAAAGTTGTTTTTATTGAAAACAAAAGTGTTGCTAGGAATAAGTATAAAATTAAATAGTAATGTTAGGATATCGAAACATTTTTGTATAGGCCAGAACGATATAGTGGAAACGCGCTCTAAGATCTGAGTAATATACACACCACTACATATGCAAAAATTTCTCCAAGCTAATTTACCTGTAATTTAAGGACGAATTTATCGATGTTTCAGTTTTCTGTCAACTTTCTAGAATACGGATTGAGAAAATTGGATAATTATATAAACTCAAAGAAACCAAACTTTGTACGCTTGACAGATTGTGTTGCTGTTGCTGATTGGATCTTGATGAAACTACAGCCAGTTATAAACCTTCACTTTGGATTTACATAATATGTGTAATAAATTATAATTTATGTATAAGCTTTTTATCCAATTCTAGATTACCTATTATTGAAAGGAAGATAATTCAATGAATATTTATGGTCAAATTAGTATGCGGTTCAAAGTAGTAATGCGGTTTCACCCGCATTGCTTCGCTCCTGTTGGTCTTAGCGTGATCATATATAGCCTATAGCCTTCCTCGATACATGGGCTGTCTAACACCGAAAGAATTTTTCTTCAGCCTTATAATATTAGCAAGATTAATCTTATGTTACATCACCTAATGTTACTGTTTATTTATTATTCAGATCTAACTCATAATCTATTGCAATATTATTAAAAAGAAACCAAACAGTTCCCTCCTTCCGTACGGCTCGTTTACCACCAGACGCTGACAGATTCAATTGGTTGTCATGACGAGGCAAAAGGTTATGCGAGCTCTAATTTATGAGACCGGAGCATTCTCCTCTAACATTCATGTGAAGTTCTTCTTATTTTAGTCTTTGGATATTACAAGATCTATCGCTTCCTTCAGGTCAGTATATCAATGTCAATATCTCGACGAGGGTGAATATCAGCTTCATACAGATTATTAAATTTAATAGATTAGATTTCTGTGCTTCTAATGTTATACCATCTATTTGTATTATTAAAATAAACGTAAGCCAAATTTATCGCCTTTATTATTTACGTAGAAAGGTAATCTTGAAATGTCTTTTAGGCCACTTTAGAAATCTTTTTACATTTATTTACTTTTAGGTCTGTAAGCCCAGACTGATTAGGTTTCATCTTGGTAAGTGGCATGACAGGTAAGATCCACATTAATAAGAGGTAAAAAGTATCTTATCATCAACATTTGAAGTAATATCACGTGACGTCCTAAAATAGCGATCAAATATTATAAAAAAATATATACGAGTCATTTTTATTCCACCTTTCGCGCAGGTTTTCTTTCATTTACGAAAACGCTCCTCAGATTCATCTAAGACCATCCAATGAAATTATTATCACAAATATAATGTCGCAAGCTAATTACGAACGACCTCGCTCGATTCTACAGCATAATCCACCCCGTTTGTCATGGGAAAACCTTTCTTATTAGCCCCGACGCCTTGGGATAATCGCACGTAATTGCCTGACAACGAAACTCGTCCTGGATTACTTTTTGCCTCTCCAACGGCTTAAGGACGACATTCCCTTGGACGTGCACAGTTTCGCTTATAACTTATGCGGAGGACTGCTCTTGGTGACACGTATAAAAATTGGAAATTTTAAATTTCATTTTTAGCTGACGACGCGGACGCTCCGTCCTCGCGAGAAACTAGCTGAGCTTGTAAATAAGACAGACAAACAAAGCGTTCTTACAGTGGTAGTAATATTTTAAGTAAATAACATAATATTTCAGTTGTATTTCTTTTTGCATATTTATATAAGTTTGCGTGATATAACAATAATGGCTAATAAGATTTTTTTTTTTATATTAGAGCGGGCAAACGGGCTTGTGGAGCGCCTGATCGTAAGTAAGTCCACCGCCCATATTCATCTACAGGGGTTTCTGCAGATGCGTTGCCGACGTTTTGAGATGGAGGTACACTCTCTTCTTGAATTGAAAAGAATCATGGTTATCTCTTTTTATTTCCAAGGAATGATAGCAATAATGTTTAGTGCTTGCATTTCTGATTTCCATGGAATTTGTCCGTTTGTTCTAAATTTATAGAGCTGAAAGGGACCTGAGTTAAATCAAATTGGAGATCGCAGTTTGCTAACGAATTTATACTAGTTATCAACCCAGATATTCTTGAAATTCTACTTGAATTTCCTTGAACAACATTCTATTTCTTTCAATTCTATTCTGAATAAGCTCAAAGTGCTATTCGTAACGTAGTATGCTAAATTATAGCTGAAACGTAACACGGGCCACAAAGCAGGTACGTCATATAAAATTCGAGCAATATACAGGCGAACAAAAAGTAGTGTACTGCATTTCTCGAGTTCTCTACAAATAGGAACACAGCAGCTGTTATATGCGTGTGCATTTGTTTGGAAATTTGTGAACTGTTTATTGTGACACTGTTTCTGCATTTAATAAAATACTATAGTTGTGTATACAAACTAGATGAGATATATAAGGTGTAATTAAATGTTAGAAATTATGATTAGGTTAATTAAAATGTGATCCAACGAAGTGAGGAGTGGGGGGGTCTGGTGACCTAAAATACAGGTAATTTTTATTACCTAGTTTAGGCACCAGTCTCACACTTATTTATATGTAATGGAAATGTGTACTTATTTAATGTAACTAATGTGAGAAAATAAACTTTTTTTATTTTATTTTTTTATTTATTTTTATATTACAACTCTTTGGGCGGGGTTTCATTTTAGAATAAATCTAAGTGCTGGTTTCACGATAAAGTTCGTTAGCAATGCTTTCTCAATTTATTAAGAAAGTTAGTATTTATATAGCACTAGCTGTGTCCCGCGGTTTCATCCGCATTGCTCCGCTCCTGTTGGTCTAAGTAAGTATTATAGGCTTCCTCGATAAATGCGCTATTTACTCGTAATACCGAAAGAATTTTTCAGATTAGCGCGTTCAAACAAACAAACAAACGCTTCAGCTTTATAATATTAGTATAGATAATGTACATTTATACGTTTTAAAAACATCATAGTTTCATGGTTAAATCGCCAGTGGAATGAACACAGAATGCGATATTAACTTTTATGCCTCGCTGAAAACAATGATGGCGGGGTTCCCGATGTGGAAGGGTAGAATGGCTCATCAGCCATTATATTATTGGTCATAATGGATGTAGAATGGTAATTTTTAGAAATAAGTTTCTCTATTTTATTGTTTCATTGCACCTTTGTTCTTAGCAGTATGGCCAAATGTGGAATGGTCATTGTTAGATTTAAGTTCCTCTATTTTATTGTTTTATTGCACCTTTGTACTTAGCCGTAAGTATTTTTGAGAGAAGGTTGTAAAATAAAGTGATTAAGATAAATTCCCAAATAACAGATGTTTAGATAAGATAGTTTAGATAATAATTTGTATGCGTGGGAACGAAGACGGTTGCGGGGTGAGAAACCCAGGTAGAAAGTAAGATCTAATTGTATGGGACTCGAAGAGTCAGTCCCTATTTAACTTCGATGTACGACGGACGTCTGTCCTTTAACTCTGTAAATTTTTTCTAATAAATACTCACTTTAAATTAACCGCCCCGTGATTCCTAACTTATAACAACTTAATAAACAGTTAGTATCCTATCCTATAAATTCCGATACTACATGGATGAACTTCGAATCGTAGTTTTTTATTAACTTCCCGCGGCTGGGCGGCGGATCGTGTTGATCAATTTATGGTGTAGTAAAAGGTTATGTGGTTAGATATACTTTTATAATATTATGTATTATTATGTTGTAGGTTTATTAGTCGTATTTATTAAAAGGCATTTAATATTATAGTTTCATATAGAGTATAGTTAAGTGCTAAAAATCTGGCAGAGAATAAAAATTGTACAAGAACAGAATAGACATTTGCAAGTTTTATCAAATCACTTCATCTTAGTTTTACCACCATGACATAGTAAACCGATATAATATAATTAATAAGTATATATGAGCCATGCTGACGCATATTAATGCTTCATACGAGGTATTGTTTCAAGTAAATACGATAAATGTTTGCATGTTTTCTGTTTATACTAAAGAGAAAATTATATATTTCGAAAACTGTAGAAACTCAAAGATTATAAGTATTGTTTTAAACTTATGTATGTTTTCGCTTGTTGGATATTATAAGAATAACAACGAATATAAGAGAAATTCCATATCTTCAAGATGATTGCTTCTATTCTTGGAAGTAAAGATGTAAAAATAGACGCGTTTATAGGTACACAGAAAATACAGACATTTAAAGTTATATCCTTTTCTAAAAATAAGAGCTATGTATTTCTTCTTCTTTGTTTATGGCCTAGGGACTTCGCCGATGTCCAGTGTAATGATAAATATTTTAAATAATAATAAAAACCGGCCAAGTGCGAGTCGGGCTCGCGCACAAAGGGTTCCGTAGCAGCAAATATAATAAATTACAGTTAAATCAACCTATCTCAAAAACTATAAGAGATACTTTGATCAAACCAAAAATCGTTGAAAGAGTTAATTAGCATGCATCACCTCTATTTTTTTTAGAATTTTATACCCCGTAGTTATAAAAATAGAGGGGGGGGGACATACTTTTTACGACTTTGAGAGCTGATATCTCAAAAACCGTTCACTTTAAGAAAAATGTTTTTTAGAAAACTTTATATCATTTTAAAAGACCTTTCCATTGATACCCCACACGGGTATGTACATCGAAAAAAAAAATTTCATCCCTCAGTTACATGTATGGGGGGCCCCACCCCCAATTCTTTTTTTTACTATTTAGTGTCATATTTTTGTAGCGGTTCATACAACACATATTCCCATCAAATTTCATCACTGTAGTACTTATAGTTTCCGAGTAAATCGGCTGTGACAGACGGACAGACGGACAGACGGACAGACGGACATGACGAAACTATAAGGGTTCCGTTTTTGCCATTTTGGCTACGGAACCCTAAAAAAAGCGTATCTTGTATTTAAATAAACGAATTACAACGTATATACAGTACTCCAAAATTAATAATGCACATGCAAATCTTCGCTAATTGTCGTATTTCCAAAAACACCCGAATCAATGAATCGTAAGAGCCCTAAACAATGCAGTTGCATTTTACACTTTGTTCATAAGAAATAAAAGTCAATTCACAGTCATACACAATCGAAAACAATTCGGGCGGTAGCCTGTCAGTCAAAAAACTCAAAAATCCGTCAGTCGTCTGTATATATTGGTGGTGACTGCACGTGTTCTCTCTGTGTAGAATTATGTAGAGCTGCTATTACATACCCTTCTTGGTTTTGTTTTTAAAGGTGAATTTATTGATGAAATGATTATTTACACAGGTGATAGCAGTAGGGCAAGTGAAAATGAAGAAGAGCATAATGAAAGTTCCGGTGTATCTACAATGTCAGAAATAAAGATAATCCCTGATTCTGTTGGTTTTTTTGTAATTGTAGATATTAATATTGTGGAATGATCAGTACTGTAAATACTTTTGAACTGAGATTTTAATGATTAGATTTCTACGTTTTAAACGTAAACCTGTGTTTGAAAACCATATTTTTTACAATATAAATCTTGTGTTATTTTAACCTTATTTTCTTCCATCATTACACCAGCTTCAGTAATACACTTTAAAAGTACTACAAAATTTTCCAAGTAAATCAATCCAACAAAGATATATTCGCAATCGTGGGATTATCCTCGCTATTTACTTACAAGGAATTATCGAAACAAAATTGTTACTTACAAATCAATATTAATCTTTTTTAGCACAAAACATTTTACTGAACAAATTTTACTAAATTGTGCATGAAGAAAATGCATTTAACAACTCTATAAACATATCGTCTTCGGACGCTCCGGGAATATGACAGTTGCCGAACAGTGACGAAGATTTCTATGCGCATTATCACTTTTGGAGTACTGTAAGTTTTTATATGAAGAAAATTTGACATTAATCTAAAAGCCCTCTTCCTAGATGTAGGTTTGAAAATAACTGCTTTCTAAGTTGTGATATAAAGAAAATTATTTAAGCGTTACATTATTGGCGACGTGTAATATTTGAGCGCACGACATCGCGTGTGCGAAACACCTGCGAGTTTCTCGCGAGCTAATTTTATTGAAAAACAGCATAATATAATGAGGGTAGTGTTACAAGCGATGCTTTTGAGCTTTGGAACAATATTGGTAGGTAGGTAGGTTTATTTACATATTAATCTGTAAGTTATCTTTAAGTACTAATAAAAAAAGACGTGTGGCACTCGGGGATGGCCGCGGTAAAGCTATTGCATGCTATGCCTTCAAGCCACACCTCCGCGCCCGTCGTAGTGAGGAGCGTGAGGTTTTTCGTTACTAAATTTCTGGATTCGGTCCCCGCGCTCAAGGCCCGCGATAGAAGCTATGCAATAGCTTAAAAATTATATGAAGAGTCTGTTTGTTTGTTTGAACGCGCTAATCTCAATAACTAATGTACCGATTTAAGAAATTCTATCACTGGGGATACGTACTTGAGGGTTGAATGCTAATTAAATTAAAGATTTGTAAATTTCATCATTGCAATCGTATTTTCAGTCGTCGGCATGTTGTCGGAAAATCACAACATAGTATAAAACAAACTTTCTCTGCTTAGATCTTTAAAATTACGCAACAGATTTTGATGTTTTTTTAATAGATAGAGTGATTCAAGAGGAAGGTTTTAGGTTTTAGTATACAGTTTATTAGTTTAAACAACGCGGGCGAAGCCTTGGGTGGTAAACTAGTGCTTCATAAAATAATAAATAAAAAGTCAATGTCACATTAGCAGCGTTTTATTCGATCAAACAACCGCGCCGTATGATCCATTGAAATGTTACATTTTTTAGCCCTAACCTTGCATTTT
>CAJQZM010019220.1:0-18231 GCA_907164665.1 Colias nastes | reverse complement strand
GCCAAGCGAATAATAAATTGTTTTAGAGGTTAAATTATACGTTAAGAGAAGAAACCTATTCCCCTTTTCGGTCTATAAATTAGCCCCATTACCATTTATAGATCTTTGTCGTCAGCATGTCTACTCATTTGCCTAGTATTAGAAAAAGGTTCAGTTGAGCCAAGACTTTTATTTCAAACATAAAACCTAACCAATTAGAAGAAGTGGGCCAAAGCCATTTCCTTTTGATGAGAATGTAAAATAGTGAAAACACGATGTTGAAGGAAAATTTGTGCTTTTCAGTCAAATACAACTTTTGTGTTTACTCTCACACTCAAGGCTTCCTCAACGTTAAGATTGTAACAAAGTGTGCGGTTTTCCACCGTCTCCGTAAATCGTAGCTTACGTCTTAGTTCTTAGTTTAGGTCTGAATTACTGAAATGTACTTGCAAAACTTACATGATTCATAGTTTACCTAGAATGCACATAACAATGCCATTTGAAAACAATTTTACCTTGAACTAAGGCGTTTGATATGGAATGTTTTCACGGGGAGTATTAGTGAAATAAAGTTGATGATAGACACGCATAGTTTACAGAAATATTCGTATCAGTACATAGATACATAGATTATAATTATTGGTATAGAAATAGATTTTTATAACACTAGACTAGCAATACTAGTCTAGTGTTCAATAAAGCGGTTAATAATAAATAAATAATATTATAAATACTCAGTACTAGGTACCTACGACTAAAAAGCCTATGCGAGCAGAAATTATATAAAATAAAATAAATGTCCTAATAATGTCATGATAAAATCAAACACGAATGTATTTATTTCGACGTCACTATTATCATGATGACTGTGTTTTGATTATTATCTTGCTATTACTATTGATTGTACAATATAAAAATATGAATTATGAATGATTTACGATTTTTTTTAATAAGTCGGAAGATATTATATTTATATAATGTTTATTTGATATGTGAAGTATGATTAATTGATTCTGATTACCCAATTTTTACCAGGATTTTTTTTCGTTTGTCTCTCCTACTATATTTTATAATTTCTTATTTGTCCGGTGTCCCTACTTGTCTCCGTGGTGAACAATAAAGATTTTTTGATTGATTAATTGATTATGGTAGCCCGAAACAACTGAAATTTATGTAATATAAGTTCATGCAACGACTATACATCAATTTAATTCCATAACTTTACAAGCGCAGCCGCGGGCGAATATCTAGTAACATTCCACGCCCACCTGCTATCAGAACTGCAATATTCAACAAACCGTAGGTACCTGGATCAACCTAAGCCCTCGTCATAAGTGCGCTCTACGTATTATGTGATGCAATTTACTTATATGAATATTACAGCCAGCTCACGTATACAGGAGATATCCTGCATCCTGTGTATGAGGAGTTCATATTGTGATCGTATCGTTTTTATATACTCGATACATGTACACTTTATATACTTAGTTGTATATCTATTCACTTTCATGGTAAATAATTGGGTTTATGCATTATGCATCATCAATACATCATGTATTGAATGCATCATGCATTGAAACCTCTTTATTAGTTCATTTTACTTGTGTGCTTTTGATATTAAACTATCAACTACCCACGCTGGTTTAAAATTTAAATATCTGACTTTATTTCCTGCAAGTAAGTAAGGCGGAAATTAAGGCAGGATAAAATGTCGGCAGCTATTTGCTTTTGCAAAACTTATCCAACTATTTCATAAATGCATTAAAAATGTTCCATGATCAACGTACATTACGTATTGGAAATGAATCCAATGCACTTTGATATTTTTCATTAAATAAAACGACGACTAACGGCGTGCGGTTTTCATTAGAAATTAAATTAAATTTACCCTGGCTTACTGCTCCTAAGCTTACACTATTAGATCTTGTAATCCTATAAGCTTTTATAAACATAGTATGGAAATCATTTCAACGTAGGATATTTTCCTTTTATTTTTACATTTGTTTATATGTTAAGAGATAACCCAATGGCACGTTGTAATACCAATAAATTACAATACTATGTTTGTGAAAGAATTAAGCTTGCTCACAACAAAACGTCGTATTTACCTGCTAACGCCGATGCTTTCGCGAATTCAGCTAGTCTAATACAAAATTAAATGATTCGAGGCACATCAAAATAGGATCCGATAAACTTCGCCGTCGCAAGACAGCGCGCATAAAATATGTTAGTAGAATCAATACTTCTAACTACAGCGTTACTGGCTCTCGAAACCCGCTGACATTGGTCGAGTCTACTATAAACCGGCAATAATGGATATCCGATGGCTCTCATTGATCTCATTGGAAACAAGGCAATTCAATTTGCATTGTTCACGTTATGTACACTTGTTTGCGAACTGAAAAACACCAGTATTGAAAATAAAGGAAAACATTCCGCTGTGTCGTATCGAGGCAAATTGAAATACCGATACATCTCATCCGCTGACATTTACATTTACCGTACATTTTATACTTTATCTAATGTTCGTGAAAATATATAAAAGAGAGGAAATAGAAGTGAAATAATTCTCGACGTAGAAGCAATATCTACTGATCACAATCAATATGTAGATTGTAGGTATATATAATGGTATATATAATATCGTTGATTAATATCGTGCTGTATTCCTAAGTTGGGAAAATGCTCTTTTAAATTCATCGTTAATTGTTTCCATACATTCAAAAAACAAAGTCTGCATAGTATCTTATACGTACACTAGGGCTTCCATGGGACTTGTCGTCACCAAAGCTATCCGTGGAATTATGACTTTGCCCGCTACTAGCGCTCGAGGTCCGCTCTCTCGCCGCTCTGGCCCACGACTCGAGCCGCTTTTGCGCCGCCCACACGCTCGGAGGACCCAAACCACTCATATTTTCGTCTTAATATACAACTTAAAAACACATTTTATTGCTATTACTTCACTATATGTCACTACACACTATATTCTCAGAAAATACTTGGTTATTCTTTGTTAGGTCGGTTTTCGTTGTCGATTGGTTATTGATCTGTTATACTGTGGAATAATTTATGTATTATGGATACTGGATAGAAGCTTATTGATAGCCACTTTTGTAGTTGTTTAGAATAAGAGCAAATAAATGTTTAGATGTTACATGGAGATAGGTAAGATGGATGAGGTCTGCGTTGCGAATGCTCTTGGGTAGTAATAATCTCACATTATATTATTTTTTTAAAGTTTGCCTTTGCCATTATCATCTACTGGTTAGTTTTCAAAATCAGTTTTGTCAATATAACATTGATCCATCACAAACAAGTCTACCGAATATGAAAGAATCACATCTTTCTTTATAAGTGCACATCACATAATATTTTATATTAAAACAGTGTAGCGTCAGAATTACAATAACCCACGCGTTATCGATAAGATTGAAGACTGGAGAAAAGTGAATTGGGATATTATTATATTTAGCTTGAAATTGCTTTTGGAGATAAAACCGTACTGGAGCGAGTCACTGGCCTCATGAAGAGAGAGTACAAAAGTTGGAAACTTCTTTACATATTACTGAAGTTCGTTGATTAGATTTGAGCCCCGGTCCACGCTTGCCAATTTAGAGGCTTCATCCAAAATTAGCGAGACGAGTATTTTTAAGTGATCATATTTTGTAATGTATTATGGTTAATTAAATTTATTTGCAAAGTTTTATTAAATACGATTATAGAATAATGAAAGCTCCAGTGGTGCTCAAAATTTAGTACATTGAGGAAGAAAGAGCAATATAAAAACAAAAGCAAGAAGTTTATTTTTGATGAGGGTGCCATTTAAAACCCGAAGCGGGCTAAAGAACTACAAACTTAGTTCTTGATGTAAAGGGAAAATCTGTAATTAAATTCTCATTTATCATTTCTTTAAGAATCTTGATCTAAATCTTTTGTTACTAGAGAATTAATAATATATTGAACAACGTAATGCGTTGTTGAATAAATCGAAAGATATTCAAATTAAAAAAATCCATAATCACGCGAATTAGTATGCTTTTAGTTTCAAAATATTCCAGAAATATTTTGATCGCGGGTCAATTTTAATATGGACTTGTTTAAAGCACACAACTTTCAATGTATTAATATTATATAACTTTAGGTTACACATTATTATATTATATGGACGTTAAAGGTACTGTTATATAATACTTTTGAATTACTTTATAGCAATAACCCATATCGCTTTAGCCTTCTGAGCTAAGTGAACTCTCGTGTAGGTCTCTAGATGGATATGGAGAAAATGCACTCAATTACGTTTAATTTTCTACAATGTATGAAAAACGTTTCATTGTTAATTCGAAAAATATTAAATAAGTTTAATTAAAAATGCTAGTTACATTTTGAAAAATAAATGTAGGTAATCGATTGTTTTTCGGTCTAAAGTCTTTTTCAACTTATCTTGTCTTCGTTAGCAGTTTTCATTCCATTAATCTTTACTGTTTTCAGGTGAATTGCTGAATTTAAAGAGTTAGGAGGATTTCAAGAGGAAAATAAACAAGAACTGGTAATGCAGCCGATCTGAACAAGGGACATGGCCTGTGAAAATAAAACAATGTTGACTCGACTCCAATAATATCGCCACTGAACAAAAGGTCAACGTTTTCGTTCATATTGATTTAAATATGAATCAGATATGAATTTTTACGAGCAATATAAGCTGTCTGATGAAACTCTGTACTGTACGAACGTTGGCTGATTATTTAATATTTAATAAAAGGTGATATCAAAAATGAAACCTTTTATAATCGGGAGATATCGTATTCGTCATATTGAATTGTTATTGAAATATCAGCGCCGAAATATGATTGATATTTTTAATTAGTAACCTGATATATTGTTTTAGTATTTTTTTATACAAACAGTTTAGTAGGGATACTGTTTGTGTATTTTGTAAATTAAAGGTTTACGAATTTGAATGTTTATTAAAATCAAAAGATTAGCCCAGCGGGTTGAATAAATTAATATAATTAATAAAATCATCAATTCTTATGCCCCGATTTTCATATATTAATTGAACATGTACACTTTAAATCTTTAGAACATATTATGGAGTTGTGAAGTACATATCTACTCTTTGAATATCAGGAATTTGATTAAATTCTTGTGCAGATAATATGTATTGTATGATACTTTCCGATTATAATTGATTGATGAATATTTAATGAAAATTTCGAAAAGAACACTATAATAAGCTCTACATTTAAAATTTGAAAGACAATTGCCCAAGTACGATACAAAAAACAGAGTTAAATAGTGGCATATCAAAAGGAATCCTCTATAAACCTTTCAGTTTATAATAAAAAATATGAGATAACGTAAACACAAGCCTACGCAAGCAGACATCGTAACCCGTAGTACGGCCAGCGCCCACGCAGTGTCTGCGGTGAAGATCCTGTCTACACGTTGAACTTTCCGGTTCACTGCATTGGGTTGTAATTAATTGCTAAGATTATATGAGTGCGTTTTATATTCATTCATTTTCTATAATTGGAAGGAGAGTAACAAAAATATTATAATTATTGTGTCGAAACTTTTTCAATGGACGTGATGTTTTTGTTTCACGAGACTTTGCTAACTTGAAATATAACTACTTAGATAACGTGTATTCTCTCAATACTAACTTCTATCAAAACATAAATGCAATAAAAGTTTTATGTTTTTAAGGATCAAGGCATAGGTACATACGTGAATTATAATAACGCAAATAAATTTTGTTTATGTAAGAGCACTCAAAATTAAACGAGGCGTAATATCACTAACATGCGCGAACCATTCGAGGAAATTTACCCCAATAAAGGCCACTTACAGGGTACCTATCAAATATCAATTACGTCGATTGCAATCTTAAAACCCTATAGGACATTTGCAAGGACAACAGTACACTGAGCCTCTGATAATTGGAAGCAAATTAACTCTTTTATCTCGTCGAAATTTTTAGCCGTAAAGCTCGGGGTTGGACCTAAAATAGGGCGTATATCAGATAAGGCGAAAGCAGATTATGGGCTAACTGTTGCGCGCAGATACTCCTCGGGAGGAAGATCATCTCACTAGATTACGGATTTATTTAAATGAGCACTTCGCAACTGACTCGAGAACCTCTGATTCTATTTGCCAACAGAAAATTAAGCCAATTCCAGCCTCAACGTAATTTGCAAGTAGTAAAAGTCCGTTCTGGCTAAAATTACTAATTTCGAGAGCAAAATGCAATGATAGAATTAGGATATATTAGTTTAATAACTTCTAAGTTGAATGTTCAAAATTTTAGTTGCATTCGGTCATGAACCCTAAATGGCTACGATCGTGATATTTGACAGCACACAAAAGCATGTTCACTGTGTTTTTACATATTTCATTTAAAATTCGTAAATATTGTACCTATACAGTAAAATATGATTGAGCACGGTAATGGAAGAAATAAACACTATTTATTTGATGTCCCGGAGGTGCGTAGCCGCGCGGTTGGCACCGCGGCTCGCGCAAACTGCCGCCCGGGGCCGCTGAGTTGCCTCCCTTCGACCTTACCCCGTATCTACCAATTCAGTTTCGAATGTGGCCACCCGTGTAATTGTTCCAGGTCGCTGGCAATGCTGGGATTTAATTGTGCATTCTCACTTCCTTGATGCAAGGACTATGAATAAGTTTGAGTGCCTCTTGACAATAATATGCTTTGCATGGGCTTTGAATACTTATAGGCTGCCCGGGCGTGCGGGCTTTTGAGAAATATGTTTCAGTAAGAAGCAAAATATAAGATTAGAAGTTAAAAAGATATAAACTTTTTTTTTCCAGTTTGCGATAATTGCGAAAACCACGACATCTGAGTATTTTATATCATCCTATTAAAAATTTACTAACTAAATCCCCGGAAAATTTGTGACAGATAAATTACACAAAGTACTAATACTACAAACATTACAAATCCATCAAATATAACACATAAATTTACAGATTTTTATGTAATTATTTACGTTTAAAATCTCCCACATATTAGGCGGGTTTCTCAAACATGGCAGCTGTGGGGAGGGGGCGCTTGGCCGCGGCATCTCTTACCAAGCAACAGGTATGGAAGGTCATGTCGCTCGTCTTGGGAATACGAACACCTTTCATATTTGCAGGCCTTTATAAATGGTAAGGAGAATGCAAGTACGAGTGGTATATGCTTTGTGGAAGTAACGTGCAGAAACTGCAACATAAAAATCGAAATGTATTGGGGCTATATTAATAATCGTTATTAGGTTCTACGCAGTTAATATAATAATCTACTTATTTTTTCCGATTCACTATGGGCGACAGCCACGAGGTTTGTGGTACTAGATAATATAACTTTTGTTAGAGAAAATATAGCTTTTGAACAAGCGGAATGCACTTCGTTCTTTCAAAGGATTACATGAAATATTCATTGTGAATCACGTGTAGTTTTTATAGCTTCGATAATTCCATTTGTCGCTACATATTAAATGCGCACAGACCTGTACAGTTCTGGCTTAAATAATTAATTAAAGGGGTGTTCGTTAACGCCTTTAAACCCTGCAAGATTTAATGCACAAATGCATTTTTCATCGCGTTTGCTCTACTTAGCAAAATCTTCTTGAAAGTATTCATTTTGTCATAATAAATTCACTTTCAAGGAAGCGTTAGACGGATTTATGGTTTTCCGTCAGCATAATGAAATATTATATTTGAGAACTTTTAAAGAAAACTTCTACAAAGATGTCCGACGTTTATGAGGATATCAAAATATTTTATCTCGGCTTAAATTATAACTTATTATGTAAATTTATTATAAAATTAAATTAGGCTCGCAATTTTGTATTTTACTGTTTTAAGGATAAAAAAGATCCGTTTTATTTTAACGACCATGTTTTCCTTATTGCTATTATTTTCAAAATGACTCTTCAAGTTCATGCGCATTGTGGTGCGTAAATATATTTTTGGACCTAGAATTAATGTTGAATTACAGAAAATTGAAACACAGAATACATTTATTTTATTCTAGTTAGTGCTAAATACAGCATCGTGTACAAGTATATCTATATTAATATGTTAAATAAAAAAATACATTATTTTGGAGTAAATACGATAGCGTTCGCCTAGTAGGTATACATACTTTTTAAATTTAGCTTAACTTTGTCTAATAATATTCTATTAAATACATCATTACACTAACTTTGAACAAATATAAACTTTCTATATTATGTTGGTGTTGTTCTGGACCAACTTTACATATTGGGTTATCTTTTATTTAAACTAAGGAACCAAGTTTAATGAAACTTGAGCAGTTCCGTGTTGAAGTTAAATGCAAGACAATAAAATGCAATTTCATATACTTGGCCAAGGCCTTACTTAGTTGTTTCAACTACCAACTGAACCTTTTCGACGAAATAAGGTAAATATGTACTTAGTATTGAAATTTATTTTTATTACTTAATACGTATTGAAATTAAAAAAAAAATACTTATATATTAAAATCGGTTTTCAAGAGCCAACAAAACGAATGAGAGAATTCAAAATTAGGTTTTCCTATTATCTATTGTTGTCGCGCTATGCCTCAAGCCTCCCCCGTAGAGCGCGACAAATAAGAAATTCGACGTTCCGTAGTCCCCTGTTTCCTCCTCCAATACTGGACCGATTTAATTACTTTTTTCATAACTGACATATATTTTTCATAATATGACAAAAAGGAAAACGTAGGAACACGGCTAAAGTTACCATAGATTAATAGTAAAAAATATATTGCTCTAGTGGCACAATCCAGGGAGGAAACAGGGGACTACGTTTGTATGGAAAAACGGCTCTTTTGTTTGCTCTTAAAATGACTTTTCCTTGAATCGAATTGCGACCATTCTAAATCTTTATGGTGTCGGTAAAATCGTTTACTTACAAATAATATAATTTTTACAGTATTTAACTAACGAAAAATAAAAAATTGTTAATCTTTTTATTATTTTCAGTACACACCTTGGAACCCGTATTGCATCAAAATGTTTATATTTTCAATGAATACGTTCGATAGCGGATAGATCACTAGTAGACCGATACGTAGACATATTATGTAGGGAACGTGCCTTTGTTTGCGCTAGCCTCCCCTGTGTGCACAACATTACTACTCGAGCGTTCCGTTCTCTAATATTGACTCCTCAACTAATATACGCGTTAAAATGCATAGGAAAACTTTTAGTTTACATAGGTAACTTTCTTAATGCATAGGTAACTTTCTTAAGGATTTTAAGAACGAAAAACAAAGTAAATTCATTATTCGGTGTAAAGTAAGTACTTAATTAAAATTTCTGAGTTACTGAAGACGTAAGGAATAAGAGCAGTAAGGTAAATGTTCCTCAAAATGTTATTTTTGTTTAAAATAGAAACAAAACGTACTAAAATTATAAACCCGAAAAATTTGCTTAATGGTTGAATGCGCTTCAGGAATTATTGAACCGATTTTGAAAACCGTTTCAATAATAAAAAGCTTTATTGCACTTAATTGGATTTTTTTTTTCGTTTTTCCTGCGAGCATGAACAGCTAGTAATAAATTATTGAAAAATGTACCATGTATGTAGAAAATGCAAGAGGACACTTTTTATACTAGAGCTTTAGAAAAAAGTGGTGTTGTGACATAATTAAAAGTGTGTTCATTAGTAGAGAAACATAAGGTTATACACGAGCTCGTGATTAAGATTTATATTTCCCACTTTTTCTACGTTCAAATTTCTGACATTTGATAAATATTAATTTACGTTAGTCTTTTGAAAAGATAAAGTGGTTGAACCGAGAGCTTTTTGATAAAATTAAATAGTTTTCCAATACTTATTTCGAGACAACCGTTTTTTTAACTGATGACCCTTATTTTTAGGGTTCTGTACCCAAAGGGTAAAACGGGACCCTATTACTGAGACTTCGTTGTCTGTCTGTCTGTCTCCAGGCTGTATCTCATAAACCGTGATAGCTAAGGAGCTGAAATTTCCACAAATGCTGTATTTCCGTTGCTTAACATTAATCAATGAAAGGTCATAATATAGATTTAAATATTAATTATAATATCTAAAACGTATAAATCAGTACATGGACGTAGCAAACGCTTTCTAGGTCACGTAAAGTTTAATATTTTGGTTAAATTTAGGTTTCATTATTATGCGGTTAGCTTTCATTACCTGCTTTATGCTCCTGCTGTAATATTTTAGTGTAGAATATTAGAGTACGTTCTACATTCAGCAATTGTTATTAAAGTACTTGTTTGAAACATATGGTTATTCAAATGCTTTATAAGTTTATAGTAATATTTTAGTGAAATGAAAAGATTAAACGTACGGATACTTATCACCCAACAGCACTAAAACTACTCAACATTTTGATGAAACCTTGCAGGATAGATAGGATAAAAATATGTAGGTAACCTTTCTCTTATCTTTTTCCCTTGTTTTTTCCCGCTTCTAAAGCTGCAAAGCTAATAATTTCATATTTTATTTTATTTTATCTTGAACTAAATGTAAATCACCATTAGATAATTACTAATATATGATCTATAGATAATTACTAATATCCTATCTATGACACATCGATATTAAATCATGTGCAGTGAATGAATGCTAATGAGGTTATCTAACAATAATTGCATTATATCAGCAGAGACTAATTATGCTGTACAGACAAACCGAACTCTAATTATTATGCTATCATGTTATTATTATCAAAACATAATAAATTTGAATGAATAAGTTAACTGAATAAAAATACTAAGAACATCAGACAGTTGTGCTTTTTTTATTCTTTGTAATTTTCCCATATATAAAGCACTAGCTGTGCCCTGCGGTTTTACCCGCAGTGCTCCACTCCTGTTGGTCTTAGCGTGATAATAAATATAAATAAATAAATATTTCAGGACAATTTTCACACACGGCACGATCTGATCCCATACTAAGCTTTCGCTTGTGTTATGGAAACCAGATGGCTGATATACATACATATATAATTTTAAATAAATACTTATATAGATAATTAACACCCAGACACAGAGCAAACAATTATGTTCATCACACAAATATTTGCCCCGGGTGGGAATCGAACCCACGGCCTCTAGCTTGGAAGGCAGGGCCACTACCAACCAAGCCAACTGGTCAGTGATGATATATTATAGCCTATAGCCTTCTTATAAATGGGCTATCTAACACCGAAAGAATTTTTCAAATCGGACCAGTAGTCCCTGAGATTAGCGCGTTCAAATAAACGAACTCTTCAGCTTTATAATATTAGTATAGATTTGAATGCTATAACACTAAAATAATTAAATCAGATAGCCTTAAAACATATCTATATGTCTTCTAGGAGAAGTATAATTGAATAAATGTTTGAGTTTTCGATCGAAAACATTGAATTACAAGAGTCATTGAAATATTAAAAACCATGAAAGTCTCGATTGAACAGATATGCTTTGTTCAAATCAAACAATGCATCTCAAGATGAGTACAGAAATGATTGCCTTTGATCTCAATACAAATAGGTCAATAAGAAAAGTATAACAAGAAAATATTGTTATGTTTGAAATATTTTTTTACCATATTATTAATTTGAGTAAAATCTCCTTTAACACAACAAAATCAATATAATAATATCTACCAATACATAAAATTCTTCTGTCAAAGACCACTGTGTTTTTAACGAAATGCTCCGAAATGGCTTGACCGAATTTTATGTATATTTGGTAGGTCTGAGAATAGGTCGTAAACTATTTTTTATACCCCTAAGTGATAAGGGTGTCCTGGAAGAACAATGTTTGCCGAGTCAGCTAGTATGTTATGTATAAATTATATACCCAGTAGTTATCGTCTGTTACTAGTATTGAAAAAAAATATATCGGACATGAACGTACCTATAAAACGAATGTGTTCATTATGATATAATAGCCAATTAAGACCGAAAATGGAATCACAATTCACAGCGGTTTAATTTTAACGATTTTGACCGTGTTGTTCCGATCCGACATATAAAAGGCAATATAGATAGAGTAAAAGAACAATACAGCTTAAATTCATGAAATGTCAATACTGTCTATAAGTGAAAAAGGTTCGTAACTTCTCCAATTAAAAGTCCTACTTCGATGGAACGTTCACACGACTTTCATCCGTAGGTTTTTTTAAGAGCTTATAAGTATAGGGTTCATAGTTAAAAATTAGCTGTGAAAATCACCTATTACTAAATAAGTATTAACTAAACCCTTATGAGTATAGGTTTATAATGATTGTAGTTCCATTGTTATAATTTGGGAATTAAGGTCATTCTTTGTTTTGTTTTCGCCGGTACTTATCCGTTATCAAAAGAAAATATACTATTTGTGATTTAAAGTCAACCAAAATAGTTCAATCCAGTATGTGAGATACATAAATAAACATAATAAGTTTAAAGATAAAAATTAAGCTTCCTCATTAATGAAGTGTTTTTATATAATTAAAAAAGTGACATAGCAATTTCCGTGTTTGAGTACAGCATTATACCCGCAATTTTCTTAAGAAAAAGTCAATTTAGTCTATAGAGGGTGAATTAAAAATAAATTGACTCGACGATGTAAACGGTCGACGGGAGATCCATTAAGGATCCGTATACTTAGCCACATGTGACGAATTGAGTACCGACGATCAATAAAACAAGCGAAGGATGCTATGAATATTGTATACGTGTACTATGTACCAAATATATTATTGGTAAATTAAAAAGGTGTGCTAGAAGACATTTTACTAAAAAAAAACGTTCGTAAATGCATTGTATTTAGTTCAAAATTCAAATTAAATTGACGAACGTATACCTACCTACTCTTAACATTGCATATTTTCATAATGTTATTAAAATTTTCAAATGACCTTAACAAGATTTCGCTAGAAGAGAATAACGGAAAAATATAAATGCTACGTGCTCGAAATCATGCTTACGTAGATATGAATATCTAAGAAATTAAAAGAATGATATACTTAGTGTCGAATTAAAACTTCAATTTTACTTCCGAAAACCTATAACACAATCCTAAATATTTCTTATGCATGTTATGAAAGTTTCTTATACTTAATATTGGATACTATCAAGACTATTGAATAGAATATATTGTAATATAAGGTTCCGGCTTGCATTGTGCTGCAAATTCAGTTTGCATATGAAATGCATGGCTCTCTGCAGCAACGTTATCACGTACAATTTCCTTTTATTGTATTATTATAATACATTAATAATTTATTTACGTATTTGTATCTAAAGTTTCTGCAGTCTTTTATATTGTTCTTTTTAATGAGAATTGGGTTTCAATTGTACCACATTTTACAAGAAACACTCGCTAGTTTATAAAAATATGTCTGTGTATATTTTGCAAAATTATTTCTATGAATGAATCGATATTGGTTCGAAAACGAAATTTTAAGTCATTTTATATTGAATACGATCTGAAAACCGAAGACCTCAGTGAGGAACCTGCCGTCTATTCTTAATGTATTAGCTAGTTTGTTATTTCGATATATTCATTCTAAACAAGCATTTAATGTGCTAGCAATTAAAGCGCTCTATTGAATAAAAAATTGTACTTTCAAGTTATGGATGAAGATAAAATTACGGAACAAGTTGCATAAGTACATAGTAATAACGCGTGGGCGCTACTTCACATTTTTATTACATAAAGTACGTATAACTGTGTGCAATTAGGCTGCTACGCTTTACTAAGTCGCACGACGAAGTTAAGTAGGTACTGAGTACTATATGTAGGTATGTGTATTTTGAAGTACATAATAATTAAGCGAAATATGGATAGATATTTTACATATTTTACGTAGGTACTTACCTATTTGAATAACGTTATTGAGTTTTTAAAATACATTTTGTGAGAAAATGTTTTCACTGTTGCTTACAAGTTTCTATCATTTGTAACATTTTTCATAGATCATTCCACTCATTTGCCAAATCTTATATTTTACCACCTACAAATACCTCCAAATTCTTCTAATATTTGCGCGTTAAACGAAACAAATAAACAAACATGACTATTTATAATTAAGAAAATAAGAAGTATTGGAGATAATATTCACTTGGTCTACGCCTAATATCAGGACAAATAAAAAGCATCATTCAAGCCTTATGGCACAATATCAGCGGAGCCTCTATGACATAGAATAATGATCTAGAATATGAGCATATATCATGTAAATCCGTTGTTATTATTGATTGATGAGATACATTACGATACTTTGCCTATTGATAAATAGTTTTACTATATTGTAGGTATCTACAGGTAACTATAGGATTTGTTACAATATTTTTGGAAGTTGATAAAACTAATACTTAAGTAATAATATTTCTATATGAACGACTGTAATTATAATGTTTATTTGTTTAGGACGGTTTAAATGAAATACAAAATGCATACCGTTATAAGCACAAGTTTAAATTCCTATAGACTAAGTTCTAAGCTCCAAATTCATGAATAAATGAAGGAATTCATTATGAGATCCAGTTCTTGTAGATTTACCTAAATTATTTTTAGAAAATGGCTTCGATTATGAAAACTTTAATATGTCGAACGCAGAAAACCAGGAAAATATTTTATCTTGTAAATATAATCAGATGATTTGTTTAATTTTTTTAAGTTCAGAAAATTAGTGTTGTTTATACAATAATTAATTATAGAGCATATAAATTATAATAATATCTATATTCAGATAGATATAGAACATATAAAATAATTATCGTTGTTATGTCTTCGAACGTTTATGCATTCCACATTTTAAAATAAATTAATGAAAAAATATGCAATAAGAATTTAATAAAAAATTTCATCTTTTACCTGGAGCCGTTGGTCGCTACGAAAATATTTTTGTATTCGTAACAGTCGGAATGTATTAGGCGTTAATAATTTTAGAGCACAAAAGATTTTTAGAGATTATTTAGGAAAGTTTGGAGAGCTTCTTTCAACGAGTATCCTAGACTCTTTTCCCAGAAGCCTAGCATTAGAGCTAGATAACAAAGTATAACATTCAAAGAATTACCGTCATAAAATTAATGTAACTTTAAAGAGTACTCACGCATGAACTTATCAGGTTAACGATTCTTCTTTTTATAACTCTACCCGCAAAGCTTTATGAGGCGTATTTAAAGAATTTTATTTTACAACTATGGATAGTGCAGACGCTTGCAAACGTTATATTGATCATTGGAGAAATGTTCCGGATTTATTGTTGAAAAAGAATATTATATTGATGTAGTGTCTACAATGGTAAGCATTACTTATAAAATGTGGTGTTTTTTTCTGGATTGCTGTAAAGCATCATTTATATATCTAAGGAGAGTAAATTAGTTAAGTTTTATTTAGAACTTAAGCTTTTTACTTTGAACACAATTTTATCTTTTCTTTATAATATTATATCGTGAAAATTTATGAGGATGGATGTGTCTGTATGTATGATTATTCTTCTTTCACAGAAAAAACTGAACGGATTTGGATGATACTTGGCAAGTGATGTATAGGTCTACCAGAATCTGATGGCATATTTATCTATATATATAAAAGAAAGTCTGTATGTTCCAACACTTATAACTCGAGATCTGCTGAACCAATTTTCATGGTTTTGGATTTGTTGGATTTGTCACCGCCCAGAATAGCAGAATAAATCATAAAAACAACAAAAAGGCCAGCTAGTTATTTATAAAACAACGATTTTCATGTGGCAACTTTATTTGACAACTATCAAATTGGTTGTCAAATTATTTGTCTTCTTCGCAGTTGATGAATTTTTTTTAGGATTTTGTCTTCAAAATCTTCGAAAATGTTGAAAAAGCCGCTGCGATCACAAGCAAGAGGTGTTGTTTACTATATGTATAGAAAAATATTGGATGAAGAAGGGTCAAACACATTACAATCTTCAATTTTGAAGCGCGTTGAAGATTTGACTGGTAAATTGGACTTACCCGTTTTGATAATTTAAATTAAAAATATTTTAAATCCTAAACTACATAACTTAATCCAATAGAAATGGTTTGAGTAGAATGTTAATAGACCTGCTACGGATATAAAAAAATTAGTGGAAGAAGCTTTTTCTGAAATTGGGCCAGAGCAATGGCTGAAATGCTGTGAACACGTCCGAAAAATAGAAAACGATTATATGACACAAAATATTAAAGTAATGGAAATAATGGAAGAGCGTTTTATTATAAACACTTCTTTATCGCCATCTTCATCCGATAAAGATCTAGAAATGGAAGTGGAATACTTAGAATATTTTTCCAGTCCTGGATGATATGTCTATTTTATTTCTTGACGGAGTATTTGTAAGCTGTCCAACTCAATTTTGTAATGTGCGTATCAGCTGTTAATACTTACGAAAATAAACATTATTTTATTTATTTTTTTATTTTATTTTACAAAAAAATAATAAACAATCGAGTTTTCATCTGCATTATCATTACATCAACATTTTCACATGGGATAATGATAATGATATATACATATTATATAGATATGTGTAAATACATAATATGTATTACCTATCTAAAAGTAATATGTATATTATATACATGTAAGTATGTACCTACATATTATTATGTGGATATTTCATTATTATCCACATAAGTGACTAATGATATTGAGAACAAAATAAAAATAAGCAGTATCAAGATCGTTCAGTCCATTTTCCCTTGTGTTGCACACTCAAAATTTTGATTTCCCTAATTGCCATCAGATTCTGGTTAACCTATAGCTTATGTATCAGAATAACACATAACGTTTTTATTACTTTTTATCGTTTTCCCTAAGAATTTGGTAAATTTTCAAAAGATTTGCCATTCAGACGGGAAATTACACGTCACAGTCATACTTATAGCGTGCTTATAAGTTGTAGAAATACCTACTCGCTTTTGCGCGCGGTTTGGGCCACAGGTGAAACCGCGTCACACAGCTAGTGTTACCTATTTTCAATGTACAAATTACTCGTTTTATAAAAATTACAATCCGACTACCATTTAATAGCAGATTAAGAAAAAGCAAAATTAAAAACATGACATAAGATCTTTAAATCCAGATTATCTTGTTCAAGTTAATGGAAGTGTTAATAGACTACAAGCTTTTATCCGTTGAATTTTTCCTAATAATAAATATATATAATTAATTATTATATACCTTCATATTATTATATACCTTCATATACTCATAAGATAATAAAACACTTAGAATTTTCTATAACGTTTTCTTTAGGTAACAAATTTTTAATCATAAACACTTGAAAATACTTAAAGTATCTCTGATGAAATAATAATACTTCGAGTACACTTGCAGATGTAATCAACATTTGATTTTCAATTGAAAGCAGTATTTATTAATCAAGGATACATTTTGTCGAATCGTAAAGGCATATCAAGTAGGGTCAGCTAACTTCACAGATAAGGAGGGTGTAGTACTTGAAAATTCACGCATAATCAAACGTTACATTAAAATTGTCATCTTAAAATTGAGGTCATCGAGAACACAAGATGAAATTAATCAAAATGAACTGTAATCTAATAGTAATAACATAATGGTTTCAAAATTATTTTTCCTAATGACTTTTATCAACATCACAACTTAATAACACAATACTATACTATATAATTAGTGTGCCGTTAATAGATTACATTTTGCAAATGAAAATCAACGCTCACGATATAATATTAATGAAAATGCCTTACAACTTCGCAAGGCTCGAGGGGTTCGTGAGATTTTTGGCAACGCCTGTTGAGCGTCGCAACAAGTGCTGCATCGATCAGGGTGACGCACGACCCGCCCCTCCTCCCCCCTCTCCCTTCACACCCCCGAAATGAAAGTGATTTACTTCAGCCATCTTAATATTGATAAGAATATATTGGAAAAGGTTCGTAACACCTGGATTTGAAAAGTATTTTGTTGTGCGAATGATTTGTAATAGTGAGCTTTTGATGGGATAGAGATTTTATTTCGAACATATTGTTAAATAAAATAATATGACGATGATCATGTATCTATTTAAACTGTAATTAGTAAACATAATATTGCTATAGACATTAAACTTATAAAACTATCGATATTTAGTAACGAAAATAAATATTAAGAAGTACATAATATTCGTAACGACGAACGTAAAAGCTTTACTTTGGCCACTTTGGTATAAATGTACAATTGTCAATTATATATTTTGATCCATTGAAATGTTACATTTTTTAGCCCTAACCTTGCATTTTTT
>CAJQZM010019219.1:0-22340 GCA_907164665.1 Colias nastes | reverse complement strand
AAAAATAATCACAGATGAAACATCAAATACTTACGATCAATAAAAAGCGATTTGTTTAACAAAGGTTGAATTTCAGCAAACATTTCGAAATAACACGAATCTAATGAAATCTAGACATGATCTCAGAAACGAAACAAATTGCGCATTAACATTGCATGTGTCAAAGGTAATTGAAGACCGTGTTCTCATTTTGACCCCGTCAAACAAAAATTTTCGTCAAGATTTTATCATTAAAACATGACAACTGCAATCAAATGACAAGTGCTTGTCGGACGGATAGCATTCGATTTTGAGCTCTGTGCCCTTGAGTTAAGGTCGCTACGTTCGCGCCGTTTAAAGTAGCTATTATGTGAAGAACATAAGTTAGGAAATTGTAAAAAAAGTCGAAATATGATTAATAGGGCGGCGGTACAAGACGTAGGCTGTGTGATTCTTTCCATTTTGACAGATTGTCTCGCCTCTCTGACCTGAGCGCCCCGTGGCGACACTAATGATGTTGTCATGGCTGTGTAAGAGTCGATATCGATATCGATAAATTTGACTAGAAGTCCTAGGCCCGTAATCCAAATTAAATCTATTGCATTATAAATAGTGTTAACACAACAATGATTTATCAATGGAAATAACTTCTTTATACAATATATCATAAACTAAAGGTTAAAACTGAAATTGTTATTTTACACAATTCAAAGAAAATTTTAGTGCAAATCTATTTTTAAACAAACCTCAAAATAGTGAGAAGTTATTATGATTTATATTAATTTCTTATAACATACTACTATCTACACTACTATATCTACTAAACTACAACAAGTTTAATGCAGATGAAGGCTACAATTTTATCGATATCTAATTACTTTTACACATCACTAGACGCGAGTTCGCCTGAGATTGCTCTCAGCACGAGACTGTCCTGCGTCGGCGCTCGTTCGCGACGCTTTGACATCCCGACATACACCACTACAAAATAAATAATTCCATCACCAAAACCTACTCACAACCGTATTTTTATAGAAATAGAGTCGCTTTTCCAAAACTATCTGTCTTTCGAGCTGCACTTTGACAAATTAAATAGATCATCCGTTTAAATACATCCAAGCTCTTAAGACTTAAACAATAAGAGCTATTTTTAAACAGCCGAAAGATTTATAAATGTTTAACGTTAAATCAACGTATGTCGTAGTTTGATAGACGGCCCGCGTGAGAGCTAATACTTTTTCTTCAATTTTGAATGCAATATGATCGTATTGATTAGGTATCTGTGGTTCAGTATTTATCCCTTCAATTACTGGTATAATTAAACTTTAGGAGCTATTAACAGTTGAGCATAACAAAGGATGTGGGAGATCAGAACTAGAGAGAGAATAATAAATAGATATTATGTATATAGATGACATAGTTGTAATATACTACTAGATATTCAGGTTTTTATTCCTGTGTTGTCCTTCTATGTTTTTTTCTGTAGGTACTGAGTTAGCGAGGTGTTTAGTGACCCATAATAATTATTATGTCAGAGTTTGAAGAATAAATTCGAAAAAATATAATATGATGAATAATTTTCTTCGTGGCAACTTTATTTTGTGTTGCCTCTGCATTTCGTTTGGGACTAAATAATGTTGTATAAAATCCATAAAATACCAAATCCGTATAAGCACATGCATTTTTAATAGGTGCAAATTCAAGTTCAAAGACACTTCAGAAGAAATCGCCTTTCTTCTACTTTAAACTAATAAAGGCAAAAGAAGTTCTGAATGAACAATTGTCCTTAATGTCATTATCGATCAATCGCATCGTAATGTGTCTCACGGAGTCGTCTAATGAAGTGTCGCTGATGTGTGGCCGGCCCTTAATGATCCGATTGACAGTATAGAGGAGCCGTCAACCGTGCAATTGTTTCGCGGGTGAGATGACGCGGCCACCATATTGGCGATTTATATATATTTTAAGCTTAGGTTTTCTGTGTTTGTATGTGTGTAATTGTAGAGAGACAAATACTTTACAATGATATTATAAGTAGAAATGAGTAGATAGGCTAATTGAATTGCCCGCTTACTTTGACGACTTATCGTGTGTGCTTTAGTGTGCCGTTTTTGAAGATAGAATATTGTAGTAGCCTCTCTACACCTTTTTTACTTACTTAATGATATTATCATTGCTATGATGCCGTGTTACGTGGACAGTGGACACATAAATTTAAAAAATCGATTTATTTTTAGCACACATTTGTAGTCTCAAATCCTAGTTACTAAATTTTAATAACCACTAGATAATTAGGATATCATATCAGAAATTATTAAAAAATACATGATTTCCAATATCCACCAGCTATAGCTGTACGGTATACCGTGAGCTTATCGCGATTCTCATAGCCGCAAACAAAAGAAAGATGTATTAAAATCGTCTTGACGTGTGATTCGGACAGTTTGAATATAAAGGCAAAGGTGTCGTTGGTTAAGGTGGAATGATGGACAATCTCTGAGGTCAGCTAACGAGCAATGGAAAAGTATAAAATATTACTATAATATTGGCTACTACGAGCAGTGACCGTAATTTTATTTTACAATAATAGAAGAATATTTAATGTGCCTCTACATTTTGAATGAATGAGTTTTGTTTAGGTTTGACTATTTTTTTGAGAAATATGAGTGTCAAGAAATTAATATTTTTTACAAATAAATAACTATTTTAGTGGGTAAGTACGAATGAGCACAAATAACATAATGTAAGAGAGTTAATAAAATAAAAATGAACACAGAATTAAAGAAAGACAAATCACAGATTGTTCGTTTCACTATTGGACGATTAACATGTAAAAAATTTGTTTATGTCCAAATTATTAGGTCCCTTTTAAAAAAATAAAGGTGTCCAAACACTCCCCTTGCATTTAAAAATATTACGCAAATATAAACACTTATTTCAATTGCATAAATTAAAATATTACACAAAAGTATTATAAGATCTTATTCAATACGCGGCATATTCCACGTTGTAATAAATCAACCATATCAACGGTCATCTATCTAATCGTAAATTGAATTAAATACGGTGGATATTGCATAAATCCCTTTGTTTGATAATAATGACAAACTGAGATAAATTATATCTGAACCGCTCCTAATGTATCGATAAAATCTCTACTTGGTTTTATTGAATTCTTTGCTGGAAGGACGTTTCTGATAACAGTTGGATTTTCTTGATAATATGGTAAACGGAAGACATAATTAAATGAAAATAAGATTATTGATCATATCCTACTGGTGTGTCGCTATCTAGTGTCTAAAACTAAGAAAAGCTTTGTGAACTAGATGAATGGTAAACTACTTATTTTTATTCATTCAATAATACCAAGGAAACCATATAATATTAATATTTATAACATAGCCAATCCCTGTAACTACTGCAGCGTCATCGGGTCGCTTAATATTTTCAATAAAAAAAATTGTCAGCAGATATAATTATAAGTAATAAAAAATATATTGTAGACAAAACCTATATCTAGTCTCAATTTTTAATATTCTTATTAATAAAGTTTCTTACTTATATTGAAAGCGTACCTTCAATTGTCATGATTTGTATTTTCTACAGACAGCAATAACATAAAGTATTGGGTCGCGGGCAAAAGTTAACTATGCGAGTCTAACGTCGCCTTTCGCACGGACATCGTAAATTACAATAGACGAGAGATGTCCCAATAAACGTTGTTTCATGCGATTCACGATTTAACAACGGTTATTATCTAAATCACCTTTTAAAATTTAATTTCCGAGCAATAATTTAATGCCCCCATAATGACCGGTCCGCCGGGCGATTTGTCAAATCCAATCAAGAGGACGAAAATAAAAATTCGTTCGTAGAATCATAATAACGGTGTTGTTCGCTGACTTTAGCGTTTTTTGTCCGGCATCCAATTTAAAAACTAATTATCGGTCTAGTTCACGAGGAATCACCAAAACCTCATGATGATTTCGTCGTGTTATCGCGACAAAAAGTGTGATTAATGATCGTAAGATATGGTGATGGGACTGTCTGTCTCTTCATTTGTTTGGGGTTTTGGAGCAATGGGATTATCGTCAATTATTTTGTTTGGCTTTTAATGTCTGATTACAGTGTTAGTTCTGTCTATTTATATGAGGAGTTTGGCTTGAACGGTATTTCTTGTCAGTTGGATTAAAGTCTTTCTTTATATATATGTGAATATTTATTCTATTTTTCTTATTTCCAATCTGGAATGACACGATCAGTTTTTACGAATACTTACATTTCTGTACACAGCATATGTACCAGTTCATACGTTCAGTGTTTGAGAACCATGTGAGCATTTCGCCTAGGCCTTTATATTATAGAGCCCTACTAATAATTATTCTAGTCTTTACAATACAACGAAGCAACGACATTTTAAGACACACGACGCATGCATATACATATTTTCTTTGTTACAAGCCTTTGTAATTCCATCTATAAAATCTCTCAAAATCAATAGACGCACCTTGACCTTCTCAAAGCAAATCGTGACAAGTGATCAGAGGTCACAATTATAGACGGAAGTTACATGACGGAAGACTGTGTGATAATTCTTTATATGGTATACCATTTTTTATTATTGATAAACGCTGCTTGCTTCTTAATAGTAAGCACGGAAGATACATAGATGGCAAGCCATCATAATAATACCAATATCAATAAGCCATCTTTGATATTTAAAATGGTATGCAATTAGGATAAAAGAAACAAGTAAATATATTTTAGGGCAACAGAAACAGAAAACATCAAAAAAGTTCAGGATTTACTTATTATACTTAGGTACTTACTACCTACTTATTTCGTATCATTTTAAAATACAAATATGCTTAAAAGAATATATGAGCATTCATTGTCAAACGTAAACAAGACAAATGGAAAATATTTTCCTGACAAAAACAGCACCATAATTACATAAATTTTGATTAAATTCACACCCGAAACCCTGAAACGAACATATTATATAATGCTATTTTTTCTCAGCCAAGACATCTATGGGAAGACAGGCGAGGCCTTGACTTCATCCAGTCATGGTTTGTCAATTACAGGCCCATTGTTACAAGATCGTATCGTTGATGTGATGCCGCGATATGAAACACGGCTTTTTTGTCATTTGATGGAGTTTTTATTTATTTATGTTATGGTAGTATATTCTATGTATTTGTATAGTTGGGTATTAGGGTGGAGCGATAATGTATGAAAGAAATTTTTTTTTGTTTTTTTCAAATGGCATAGCGGCAGAAAGGTGCCTTTTAATGAGTGAATTCAGCATACAAAATATTGTTTACGTGTCTTGATGTTTTGAGGTGCCCCAACCCAATTGAAAATTAGAAAAATAAGATTTTTTTGCAAACTTTGATTTATTTTTTAATCACAGTATTTTTATGGCCTTCAATTCTATTATATAACAAACTTCTTTGTGATACATTAAATAATAGCCTGATTAGTTGTTTAAACGTTTTACATTAATGAAAATGATATTATAGAGGAATGAAAATATCAGTAATAAGTAATTATTTAGTACTAGATGCGCTTTGCGGTTTCACCCGCGTGGCTCCGCTCCTGTTAATCTAAGCGTAATGATATACAGCCTATAGCCTTCCTCGATAAATGAGCTATCTAACACCGAAAGAACTTTTAAAATCGGACCAGTAGTTCTTGAGATTAGTGCGTTCAAACAAACAATATCTTCAGCTTTATAATATTAGTATAGATTATAATATTAGTATAGATAAGGCTGTTTTTTTTTTTTCAAAATTAGGCATTGGCAGTCGTAATACTGTTACTCTTGAAATTATAAAATCATTTTGTTTATTTTCTCAACAAACTGCACTTAAAGCTTCTGTCACCAATTTGATAATATGCTTTACGGCCTGGGTAAGGCATAGAAAATCTTTGATATTCTGAAACGTAGTCAAACCGCTTTTCATGATGTCTTTTAAGGTTTCTTCAGATAAATTAGAAGTCAGAGGCTCAGTTTTCTTACATTTTTGCCACATAGTTAAGTCGGTAAGTATAATCTTTTGAGCAAGTACAAGAGAGTTAAAAAAAATGCATTTGCAACTTCAAATATCAAATAACCTTTGGTACTGAGTGACAAAATACTTCAGTTATCTTTTCTTGTTCTTTTTTGTTCGTTTGTCGGTCTTGATAAGGTTTTAATAAGCGTCTATATTCATTGAATATGGTGTGTCGAATAAGTCGTAGTACTCTGTTAAAGCTAATAGTGGAAAGCGATGCTTTTCGCCACACATCAAACATTTCCGTAGGTAATCTTTCGGATAAATCATGAATTTTGTTATTTTATCAGGTTTAAATTCATATTTAATAAAGAAGTAATAGTTTCTTAGCATCAGTATAAGTTGGTAATTGATTCACTGGGTACTTCTCTGGCAAACAAAATACAGGACAACATGTCGTTTGTCGTATTTTGACTTGCAACATTTTACTGTAACAAAGCGAAATTATAGATAGAACTCACATCAAAAATATTAAATTATGATCTAAATTGTATTTACGTGTAAAATGTAATTTAGAAGTATTACTAACATTAGTGTTATTTCCTTAACGGCACTGTTTAAAATCAATGTTTCCTACAATAAGAGTCGGCGCAAACGGGCCACCGACCAGAGCCACTGGTAGCCAGCGATAGCCACTTTTTTATATATTGAAATATTGTGTATTCTGTGTCTTCCCGTTGGCAACCAACGAGATAACACATAATCTGATTTAGCGTTAATTTGTCAAAATTAAACTTAAATGATTTTCGACGAAATTTTTTGATTTTCTGAAAGTTCATGATGTTGGGGGCACCTCTAAATGTATCATCTGCAAAGTATAATTTTGCATGTGTATTTATGAGCAATAATGACATCTTTTTACAGGTATGCCAAAACGAAAATGAAAAAAAATATTTTTCACACCACCCTATTGGGTATGTTTTGTTTTGTTGTTTGAGCTGATTGCTCAAAAGCATTCGTAGTTTATGTTGTACCAGTTGTGTATGCTTGGAGTGTTTTCAGACTGCTGTGAATAGACTTAACACGTTCCCAGCGGCACAGATATATCTGTACTTTCCATTAGGTACTGCGTTACGGGTCGTTTTAAACCTTGTCCTATACCAGAGATTGTGGCGGCACGAGGCATATTAAACCCCACCGCCCGTAGGAGACCAAAATCCTTTTTTTGGTGCCAATTATGACAAAGTGTGCGGCTTTTGTCGTGATTATTATTAACAATGAGTTCATTAACCTAAATCTACCGCCGCCCGTGGTTAGATTAGTTAGTTTAGATTCTATGGGTAAAATAAAATGTGGGGTCTGATGTACCCCATACCCATAGAAATCTAAATAACAAGGTAATAGAAGTCGTAAGCGCGCGTGACATTGTCGCCGCTCAGGTGGTTACCATGCCACAAGTCTGTTCGTCGCTTGGTGGTCGCTTGTTCAGTTCTTCCTGACACGTGCGTGAGTAAACATGGTGTGTTACAGCATTTCCCAGTGCGGAAATTCTTCCATAAATTGTAATTATACTAATAAAGGAATAAAATTTCACTGGTAAGTATTTTTGTTTATAAATATTGCCGTTTTTCCTTAAAATTATAGAATACTAGCTTTCCGCCCGCGGCTTCGCCCGCGTTTTCAAAGAAAAACCCGCATAGTTCCCGTTCCCGAGGGATTTCCGGGATAAAACCTATCCTATCTCTCAAGTTGGATCGAACTGCACATGGTGTGCGAATTTTATTATAATCGGTTAAGTGGTTTAGGAGTCCATTGAGGACAAACATTGTGACACGAGATTTATATATATTAAGAATTTACAAGTATTACGAGTGTCACCATAGTAATCGAAATAACAATGAATGACACAGTCGACCATTCTTATTATCACGTTTAACACAAATTTCAACCTTATTTCTATGAGTTTATGTTCAAAGTTATATCTATTGAAAATTGACAACCTCTGTTGTAGAAAAGTCGAATTTTTGCGTATTGGAGCAAAAATAAACAAAACGTCTCATATACTTAGGGATGTTATTCTAAAATAAACCGTAAATTCGTGCGTTAGGATACATATTAAAAAGCTTAATTTAATATTTAAGTTAGTTTTCACTAAAATCAAGCTGTCCAATAAAAGGCATAGTTTACTTGTGTGTACTGTTTAGCTATCGGTTTAAATGTGTTGATTTTGGCGACAGCGGTTTTCATACGAATTATGACATTATAGCACTTCTATGTGTCTTGTTATTTAGATTTCTATGCCCATACCGCACTGAACAATAGCAGTTTTTCATATAATTTAGTGATGGGAAAAGAAATATCGATTTTATTTAATTGTATTTATTTATCAAACTTATGGATGTTTTTCATTAAAACAGGCCAAGCAATAATATTTTTTCAGATTTCAGATTGTAGAGTTTCACCACCCGGTTTTTCTTCATCTTCCTCCTTGATTAACTTTTTTCGGCAACGTTTCGACATAATCGGCAGCAGTCGTACTTCGTCGACTGCTCAGTCTCGAATGCGATGCACAACACTAACCGCGTGAAGCTAGCTTAGGGTCCGGAGGTGCGCGGGGGTACGAGGTGTTCGCAACCTCGTTCCGCACTGTGTTAGAATTTTTATTTGTTCAGTGCGGCACGAGGTCTAAGAAACCCGGTATTAAGGTCGGTATACCATTGAACTAGGAATCAATAGCACATCTCAGATATATAGTTATCACTTTCCTACACTGAACCAGATGGAAGTTATGCCTCCCGCACGACAGAGAAGTAACAGTTAACACTGTTTTTAACATCCAAACATTCATTGATCATGTCTTAATTAAAAGAGGAATTACACCGCGTTTTTGTAATCAATAACGAATGCAGTTAAGCATATTATATTTGATTTAATACGCTTTTGAGAAATTCGAATCGATTAGTTTATATTTAATTGTAAAACTGGTTTCTGATAGGTTCATTGACCTTAGAAAATGCACTTATACGAGCAATTTTCATATTTTTTGTCGTTTATCTCATTTACTTTTAATGATATATATGTGAACTTTTTTGATGGTCCTTAATCAAACAAGAAGAGCAGACGTGTTATTTGTAAGTAGGTACTTATAAAGTAAATGGTTTGGAAGAATAATTGATGTTTTACGAAATTGTTAAATTTGCATTGATACGAGGTTTTTGGTTCATATAGTAAATATAATATCTTACAAAATACGCATACCTGCATATCTAATAATTTATGAAAATACGCAGTTAAAGATATTTAATTCTGATTTATAAAAGTATTTTCTTCATTATAATATTATATATTAAGACAAGAAGTAGCACTAATTGAAGTAGAAATTAAATCCTTTCCTATTAATATAAAGCTTTGAAAAGACAAATGTTTTAAACCGCTTGCAATTTATTAATATTAACAATGCTTTAAAATTTTTTAAACACTTAACTACCTATCTACTTAAATACTTTTATACAAACCTTATTTGCTTTATTAATAATAATTAAGATAACATGTCATGATAAATTAATAACATCGGTGTAAATGTTCAAAAATGCCAAACCATAAGCTTTTCTCGTAAACGTAACATTATTTTATTCGAATATAGTATCAATAATCAGCTAATTAATAGAACAACTTCAGTAAAGGATCTCGGCATCCTTCTAGAATCTAGACGATAAATGCTTCTTCGACGCCCATATTGAGTAGGTAGACTGGGTACGATTGAAACAAAGGACGGTTGAAACAACACGAATATCTCGCAAACCGTTGGTGGGGGGGTTAGGGGTCCAAGGGGAAAATGAAGCGCACAACTGTTCTAAACACGAACCACAATGTTGCGTCGATCTCCGCGCGCTTCAGCTGATTTTATAAGACCCTATTGTGTTTTTATGACCAAAAGTAAGTATTTTTGCTTGGAGATTTTTCCAATTATTGGCGTTTCTATTTAAGTGACAGTATTAAGTGTGCGTTTTTGTTTGAAGTGAATCTTGTGGAATATGATATTGTGACTAGTTTTTGTGTATCATTGTTGTTACAATTACTATAACTGTATTTTACCTAAAGTAGGAGTTGGGGATGGTTGAAACATTTTTTTTTGGGTACGGTTGAAACATTGTTTTGATTATTTTTTGTTTTTTAAAAGCCGTTAGTACGTGTAAGAGAGATTTCGGGAAGACAAATAGACTTATCGAAGTACAAAGACGCATATGAGGAGGTGAAAACCGGAGATCATTGCGAAAAGCGGCAGAGAAGCACGATTATTCGCTTCTAAGGTAAATTCGAATGCGAGATGACTCTGGCGAGCAAGAAAATCAAAAAATGGGATATAATAGAGGATATAACAATAGAAGGTATAATAATAGAGGGCGAAAAATCAGTAAGCCTACTATTTACACTGACACACCAGATAATGAAGATATAAGAAAAGAGCAAGAATTAATATCGAAACGAACAAGAGCTAAGCAAGTGAAGAAGCGATGGATAGAGGAAAAAGGAAGAAATTTTATGGAGGAAAATGTAAAAGAAACACCATAAAAGCAAAAAAGAAAAATGTACAAGAGGAGATATCATCAGAAGATGAGGAGTAGGTACTTCTGTCCAGAGGCGGCTCGTCCTAAGGAGCGCTGGTGCAGTGAACTCCCATAAATAATTATAATAAAGTTATACCTGCTCATTCATTTAATAATTGATATCACTATTTAAAATCTATCGTAAAAACTCCAATATTAATATGAATAAAATAAGTACCTTACAAATAAAATACATCATTACACTCTTGTTCATTTCATAAGTAACGCGCGAAACGGAGCTTACGGAGCGCTCTCGATTGCGCTCCTATGAAACAAGATTCAGTACATTGCTTACATACGAAATCCAATAAGAGTGAAAGAGAAATTTCGCCACAGTCCTGCGCGTGAAACAAAAGATTTACTATGGAAAAATAGCCATTTTCGGAGCGCCGCTCACACGCGACGTTGCCGACGAGACTCGGCCGCATCGCATGACAGCAGCAATTGCGCGCATATCTGTCAACTGTGACGTTGTCACTCCTATATTATAAACCACAGATCTAGCACTACTAGATTCCGAACATGCGTGGCCACCTCAGTGCATTTCGCTCTATCTTCGAGTGTTGCCATTTTATAAACATTCCTACATTTTAGGGAAAATTTTCATTAAAAATACGTCCTCAAATTCACTCTAACATTAATTATTTATTACAATTCAGTGTAATAAATAAATAATATTAGGTGAATTTGAGGACGTATTTTTAATGAAAATTTAACTTTGTAGTTTTTATATACATAATATACATTCGAGAAGGGAAGACCACAAATAAAGGAATATTAAATTCAGATACAGTTTCAATGTGTTTTATTATCATAGGTTATTTTACACATGTATAAATTTCTGTGCTAAGGGCCGATTACAAATATTGGAACATAAAAATCAAGTAGGTACAAAATCTACATAGCCCGATGTCGAATGTTTTTCGTTCGTAAACGTACGCTTTTGGGCTTATGAAATTTAGATATAAGGAAAAGTTGCGTAATTGGCTTGAATATCGTTTCCTTGAGTTTTAGAAAATCTTTATTTCCGTTTTCGATGCTGCGGAGAACTTCTGTTTCTTCCATATTTATAAGCATTTAACAAGCAATTTCTTAAGACGATTAGCTGATATCTGTTTTTGCTTCTGCAACTGAAAAAATAAATTTTAGAATATAAAATATTTTTTGTGTCAAGGCCATTATATTAATTATTTTAATACCAATATATTGGTATCAAAGTATAACATTAATATACATATATAGCAAATAATTAGAAATAAAAATACTTCAATATATTAAATTTGAAACTATGGCATCAAAACAACTCTGCTTTTAGAAATAAAAACATTTTTTAAAGAGAAATCCTAACAATTAATGGCAAATAAAATGGAATTAATGCTTAATTTACTCCGGTTATAATTTTTTATCCATTATTAAGTATGTATTACCAAATAACTTGTTATTTTTATTAATTAAGATGTATTTTTTAGTACAAACCAGTTTTCGAGTTTTAGCACCTGGGGACACATTTTAATCATTAATTGATTTCTGTCTATTCCTTTTAACTCCTCTATAGCTCGTTGATGGTATTGGAATTTGGATCATCATTTTGTGTTGCCGATACTGACTGCACAGATTCAAACTAAAAAAATATAAATTCTTAGATTTATATTTTACTAGAGAGTTAATGTAATATAGTGCCATTTAAAATTGAACCTAAGAAAATTATGTGAGATGTCTAGTTGTAGTAGAAACTCTACATGATTGGAACTCTACCTGTCTAAATTAATAACGATTATCATCGATTATTATGGAAATTATCGTAATTAACAGAATGAAACTGACAAGGTTCTAAGGTTCTAAGTTCAAGGTTTCAATCTACTTATTTTAATTAAAATAAAATAAAATTTGAATCTCACTTATATGTATTACAAACATATTCTCCCATATTAAATAATTACATTCAAAGAATATCTAGAGTCAAACTAGTAAAAAGTTTTCCCTTAACTGAAAGATCTTTCAACTACATAATTTAGAAATTACCTATTCAATAAAAGCAATATAAACTTAATAGTCCGGGATACATCGCCCATTTTTGCAAGTGATTACTATCAAGCTAATTTTTCGTGAGTAGCTTTATTTTGATGAGATGCCCAATAATTTCATGTACGAAACTCTCGATTGTGGTAGCTTACAGAGGTAACAAGGATAAAAATTTTTGATTTGACGGTTCTCAAATATTTATTACGCAATTTGTAGGACAATATGTCTGTTAAATTATATAAGTATTAAATAAGTGAAAATAAAAAAATCAGCTGGTTAGTAATCATTTATGATGACTTCGTTATCGATACACATTGGAAAGGGGGACTCTTTGATCAAACCATAGATTTTGTAGGACAAATATTTTTTCGAATAATTTAGATAATTATCTTGAGATTGAACAAAAAAAAACATTCAGTTAGTAATTAATATTTGAGAACCATCAAATCAAAATATTTTATCCTTGTTTCCTCTGGTAGCTACCACAATCGAGAGTTTAATACATGAAATTATTGGGCATCTCATCAAAATAAAGGTACTCACGAAAAATTAGCTTGATAGTAATCACTTGCAAAAATGGGCGATGTATCCCGGACTATAATATTTAATGTACATAATGTACAATCAAAATACTCAAGTGCACACCTCAAATAATCGACACTGCATAGACATCGAACCTTGAACATAGTGATGTCATATCACGATATTCATTTAAACGGCCAACACTTTATCGTGTTCAATTGTATGTAATAGATAACCGATCTGAGGTTTGATGATTAAAAAAAATTTACATAGGTATTAAATATTAATATTTAATAGCATTGATACAATATTGCATATGAATCAATATCTTGATAGCAAAGCTTTTTGTGATATGTATTTACTAGCTTACCGCCCGCGGCTTCGCCCGCTTTGTCTAAAACCTAATAAATAATATATCTACTAAAACCTTCCTCTTGAATCACTCTATTTATTACAAAAAACCGCATCAAAATCCGTTGCGTAGTTTTAAAGATTTAAGCATACAAAGGGACATAGGGACAGAGAAAGCGACTTTGTTTTATACTATGTAGTGATTATTACACTTTGTTCTTGGCCGTGTATATCACAGATATCAGTTTAATTTTATTTTGAAATTATCGCAAATTTCCATACTCAATCTTTAACAAAGAATTTCAATATTAAACACGTTCAAAATAATATTTACATCAATTTAAGTCCATTCTAGTAAATTTTCAATAGTAACCTATTGAACTACGAACTCTACGAACCGCGTTACATTATACCAAAATACAAGAGCTCAAATATAAGCTTAATATTTTTCACACAAACAAACTTACAGCTTAGCTTTATAAGTGTACAATTCGAATCTGAAATATTTATTATGCTATATTTTTTTTTTAATTAATTAAAGTAAGTTTTACAAAGATTACTTGCTAAACCTTTTTTGCTAACACGTAAAAATACTTAAAAATAGCTATTACGAGTGTTAGACAATTCAATTAAGTTTATTCTATAATCATCCTGTTAAGTTTTTCAAAGGAATTGATTTGTCATGTTGTCAGATTAAAGATAATATGGGTATTTTATAAGAGGAGGAAATCGGTAAGTATCTATATGATCGTGACCAAATGGTGACAATTACTTAGTACTATGGTTTTCCTCAGACCTCCTTAGACTAGTAGAATCTTAATAAGTTTTATTAGAACGAAAAGCCACTTTATAAATAATAATAACTATCGAGTTTCTCGCTGTTTCTTCTCGATAGAAGCGAGCTTCGGAATTGGTGGTATTTAACAAACAAACAAATTATAATGATCATAATATGCATCTCATTGCTCTACATTATTTTATAGTGTTATATTTTCCATGATAATTAATATTAATTATTAAGCTATTGTAAATGTACCTAGATACTACAGATGAACATTTTTTTCATAGACCATTTCAAATCTAAATAATTATGACATAGAAATTAACAATTGGAGTAATACGGATATACCTAAGGCGAAATTTTTGTTTAAAAATAAATGATCTCAATCAATCAAAAGTTGATATATAATTCTCTTCCAGTTCTGTTTATTGCCATACTTAACTAATCATTACTACGTATTTAAATAATAATATCGCGGTCGATTAGCATAAAATTATCGGACAGACCATAATTGACCCGTGACTACATTAGGTTAAGGCATCGATAAAATAAAAAGAGTGATCACATCACTATCGCTCCTACGATCTCAATACGAGCTATAATTCAAAACAACTGTCACTGCACGGACAGCGCTGATTATTGCTTCGCATTGGAATCGTGACCTGACGTCACCTTTTTGGTTAGTGATGGGAGGGGAGTGTATCGATAAAAAATATACGCTTGACATAATGTCACCTTACTTGAAGTACGCGATGACCGAACATCGTTAAGCAAATAATCGAACATGTAAATGTTGATTTAAGATGAGAATCGAGTGCTTATGTTGTATAAATGCTAATAATTTTAAGAGGAATAATACTTGATGAAATAAAGTAAAATTTGTCGCGAATTAAGTATTTATTTTGAATATGTAATACATATATGTATACTTTTTGTATGAACTTAAAAGCGTAAGAGCTTTTAATCGAATCGAAGATTTTTGGTTATAAGATTAAAATAAACGTACATAAAAAAATATACTCGACTGTTTACATAATTCTTTAGAGGTGCCAATACGAATTTGAAATTATTTTGAATTACGCTTGTAAAATAAAACAGGTAAAACTTGACATACTTAGTTCATCCTTCTATAAGCTTCGTGCTCTTATATTGTTCATGACAAACCACCTATAGTCCCTTCAAAAAACTATAACCTATAACCTTAACGAATACAATGTTCACACGTAAAAAATTATCGATAAAGGTCAAGTATAGCGGCACTATTGACTTCTACCGTGTACGTGTCGCCAATTACCTTACAGCGTATTGACTCAGCCGAATCCGAGCTCTCATCATTTGCATAATAACACCTTGTATGGGGTGTGTGGTGCAAGGAATGTGGTGTTAGCGATTTGATTACGCAGATTATAGAACTGATAATTTATCGTGTACCTAGATGATATAT
This sequence comes from Colias nastes, assembly GCA_907164665.1. NCBI lineage: Eukaryota > Metazoa > Arthropoda > Insecta > Lepidoptera > Pieridae > Colias > Colias nastes. The sequence continues at coordinate 6,635 of CAJQZM010019219.1, read as the reverse complement.
TGAAGTGTTTGGTACATCTGATACTTTTCGACACATGGAGATATGAGGGTGTTTTTAAAGCAAGTTTTCATGCCGTTGCCTTTACTCGATAAAAATAGCTTTTTGAAGCATTCATGGAATTTTGCATCTACTTTTTTTATGAAAATGGAAATCTTATTTATAAAAGATATGAAATTGTACAATATTACATTTAATCTTGAAGAGAAATACATAATGATGTTAATGTATATTTCAATATTTTCACTAAACCAGATTGTTCCTTAACTTTCCACTTGCTCTCGTACCCAGCACCACGCGCACCGAATTCTAATTTAGTCCGTAGTTTCCCTTTAAAACGTTCGCCCGAAAATATTCAACATTAGACAAGATCTATTCAAAGATAACCGGTCAACCATTGTTTCTCTCACTGCTATTACATCTCGGTTTTTTGTTCAATGGCTCATTGTTTACATTTCGTAAATTGTCAGTTGGAACGCATTTTGATGAATGTGCCTTAGAAAGTTGCCCACTTATGGGTCGGCCAATTTTGTGAATGACCGTTTTGAGTTCACGTGACCGCCTCCTTGGTTTGGACTGTATTAGTGCCTATTTTTACCTGAATGCGAAAGAATGAGGGTTATGTTTTTCAGCGTAGCTATATTTCTTTCTCGCCCGCCTGTCATCGCAAACAACTGGGCGGATATTGACCTTTGAGGTGTAATAAGCAGTCAAGTCTCTTCTTTCATAATGGTAATAATTCTTGTTTTAGGTATGTAGACCAGGCAGCCTAGCTGATGGTTCGCTCGATGGTAAGCGGCGACCTCTACCTATGAACAGAAGAAGGGCCTTAGTAAATGCGTTGCTTTTAAGAGATAAGGGATATGGAAAGGATTGATGACGGGAATAAAGGAATGGACTGGGAAAAGTGAGGCTACAGGATCGAACGAAAAGATAATAATTATTGGAATTGGAATTGGAAAGTCGTTGTAATAATTGAACATTTAGTTATTATGTATTATATTTTATTTATACATTAAATAATTTTATTTTTAAATGTATGGCGCGTTGGTCATTCAAAAGTACTACTAATGAAGCTTTGACAGTCAAAAGCTCTAAGTTTAAAACTCATTTCAATATAATTCTTAAAAAATTAAAATACTTATCATACAGTATAAAAGGACCATATTCTCAGCTGTTAATTAAAGCACATACATATAAGTAATTCCGTACAGTATGACGAAACATTATACGCAACATGCTCGTTAAATCTTGCCGCTCTGTTACTCTGGCACTACTGTAGCGGCACCCATAACTGGACTGTGAATGAAGAGCATTCGTTTCTGTCACGATTACAGGTCGCGATGTGTCGTGATGCGATATCGTGTCGTGTGGATGTAAACGTACTATTAGGGAATTTTAAAATCTAAAAAACGTTTAATTTATATATATAATTTAAATTATAGTTTATTTTGATACTGATTATTATTTTATTACTAGCTGTTCTACGCTGATTCGCCCATGTGGTCAAAATAAATTTTCATGGTAGGTATAAAGTTTCATTTTTGATGGTTGAATTTATTAAAATCCTTTCTTTGCGGATTCCTACATCATAGTGGCTATCTGCATGCCAAATTTCATCAAATCAAATTTAAAAATTTTAAACAAATATATACTTTTTAAAATTAAGTAGTGCAGATATCATAGTCGCACTAAAAATATACTACTTATCATAACTCACATTTTAACTCCTAACACTCAAATCTACAGCGTACTCTGTTAGCAGAACAAAAGACTAAGCAGCAAAACTATAAAATCGTGACGTGTAATCAATATCTGTAATTAGAGTCGTTCAGATAAGTTGCGCGGGCGCATGACTCCGCCAATCGTAGGACGCTATCAATTATTAGCTCCTTTGAATTGCAATACAATTATGTGGTTTGTATTAAATATTATGTAGGTACTAGTAGATATTGATAGGGGTTATGCGTTCAAAATTTTCAAAAAACTAATTCTAATATTTTCGGGTCGATCTTCCCTGTATAACCTTGTATTTTTGTGTATTTTTATGTCTGACATAATCATTTTCTACGAATGTTTATTTATAACTAAACAGTTGTTTGTCGTAATTAGTTAGGTAGGTATAGCATTATATTATCTGTGTGTTTAAATACTATTTTACTAACTCATTCTAGTTAAAAACCCAAAAAGTTAATTTAAGTTTAAATCTTAGCTAGAGTTAGTGTTTTAATTTTTAATAAAGCATTTCACTACTAAGCTATATTTCAGTGATATATGTACCTCTTCCCTTCACATTCACTATCCAATACATGTCACTTTCGAATCAGGAAATGTGACGTCATAATAGTGTTGTACCCGGACATTATGGAGCGAGTGTCGATATTGTCAATTACCGATTTGTCACGGCTCTAGTCGATATATACTTGACAGTTAGTAAAAGGTAATGTGATTATGATTTAGGAACTAAATATTGATTTAATATGAAGTTTATTAAACTTTTCAATTGTGCTCGAGGATGAATTGAAAAAGATCAAATTATTTTGTAAGTATTGAATTTTATTATCGGTGATTAACATAGGTTCTGTTTGATCAAGTTAAACCGCAAAGCGCAGCTAGTTATGCGTTAAAAAAATCTTACACCACACGTAGAAAGAAAATTGAATAATTCGCAATTTCACAAACAACAGCTCTTTGTAAAACACCGAACAGTAATTTAAATAACCTTTATTCAAACCCGAGCCAAAACAAAGTTATAGCACAGCAAATTTTTTCGATACGTTAGTTTAGCATATCCATATAAATACCAATACAAAATGCCATTAACATTTAGTAAAGGATCTTAAGAAGCCTCCATTCCCATGCTGGTATCAACAACCACCTGTTAATTACTTCGTGGTGACATTTCATCGTCGCCGACACACGCGCGGCGTCTTTGATCCGCCGCCATCTTGGATTCACCTCAAAGGACACCGCCACAATTAAATTCGTACGGCAAACTATGTCACATACAGTTGTCTAGCGTTATATCGACCTTTAGGGACCTAATAAAGGTATTTTATTGAAAAGGAGCCGCTTATTAGATTATAAATGGATTGTTTCCGTTTACAATTACTTTTAGCTTGAGCAAAATATTGCAATTATAATATTTTATGTCTGTGGTATAAATAGTGTCAACAGCAATTTAATAATTAACAATTTTCAGTAACTCTAACAGACCTTTTTATATCATCTAGTTGGAATAGTTTTTCTGATTTTCCTTATATTCCCAACTTGTCTCCACCACTTGGTCTCTAATTACTAATTTATTCGTCTATCATAAAGATTTTATCATAATAATCTCATAAAATGCAGGGACCGTGGAGTAAACATGTAACGTCATTTTCCGACATACCTAGTCAAAGCTAGTGTTTTTATCGTCCAAGAGAAGAACCGTATCCGCTTCTATAACAATATGTTGTCACAAAAAATAAATATTTCTCGGTACAATATGTACTGTCTTCATAATATGATGGAACATTGAATTAATTTGCTTAAGTACCTATGTAGAATAAATTATAACAGTTTTTACCTCAAATATGGAGACCATTTTATGCAAATTTTAGACACAAACGTAAAAAAATACTCATTATTTTTTAATTACACAGTACATTGACACATAAATTGGCGCGAAAACAATTACGTCTAATTTAATCTGTGATCGAGCCACAGATAAAAATCGAATGTAGAATAGTGTCATCCTTGGAACGGCGGCGTAAAAACTCAATTAAAGTAATTACGACGTTACGACGGCAGGTGAACGTGACGATGACGATATCTTTACGATTTTTTACTTTTTGTGTGGGCAGTTACTAATAATACGAATCGTTGCTCATTTAATTATTCCGTAATAACTTGAACTTTTCAACTTTATATTTCTCTTAGAAATTGTTAACTCAAATTGAAAGCGCTCAAAAACATGTGGTAGGTTAGGAACCTACCCGAAGTTTTTTGTGCTTATGTAGGGTAAAAGTGGGATGGATGCCCTACTTTTTGAAATAGCCTCATAATTTTAAAAACATGAATCTTATACGAACACTTTGTATGAATATAGCTAGGTTAATTATCTGTTTTGAATTACTATATATATTTTTTATCCTATCATTTATAGATAATGTGTAATAAACATTTTTGTAGAACACCTTTTTTGAGGATAGATGCCTACCTAGTTGGATAGTTGCCCCACCATGAAAATACTAAGGAGGATAGATGCCTGCAGAGTGGGATAGATGCCTTACATACTCTATAAACGCGAAATCTAATAAAATTTATATGATAAACCAGCAAATGTCATGTTAACATAGTTGTTCTGTTGTCCAAGAATATACTTGCGCTCGCACTCCTTCTTTTCTTTTGTATTTTCGTGGCGTGGTTCTCCTACAATCAGTATAAGGGCAGATCATTAATAAGTAAGTATATATAACAAAAAAAGCAAATTAAACGAGTAAAATCGGTTAACATAGAGAAAACCTCTGACGCAATCAGGTAAAAATATAAACAGTACCTGTGATTATCGATAATAACATGTACATATGTATTGAGGGATAGATGCCCTTAGAGGCCCCTAAGGGCATCTATCCCTCGAAAAAAATGGGGCAACTATACTTTTTGATAAGGATAGCTGCCCCAGTATTTTTTTTATTAAATAAAAACAAAAGAGCCACTATTTTCACTTAGATTTGTAATTAATGAACCAGTGTATAGACATAATAAGAAATATAGTGAAATTTATTAATACTTATAAAGTTATGCAAAGGCAAATATCAACCTTTTTAAATTTTAACGTGTTCGTGAAGTTCGCCGCGGATATTATAACACGCTCTAGCGAAACACGTCTTCACCAAACAACAGCTCATGCGTACCCGAGGTGCGGGGTGATAGGAGCTCCTATTTAAATCATTAATTCGTAGTCACGACTCTGGGAAGTGAGGTTTTTTGAAAATGAGGCATCTATCCCGGTGCGGCATCTATCCCACTTTTACCCTATAATAATTTTATTTCTTGAAGTTGGTACCTAGGTACCACTATATTTTATCGATATACTCTCCAGAACCAAAATTGTCAAGAAATTCAGTTTCAAATTACTTTTCAAAATAAATTTTATCAACAATGTGATAATTACAATAATTTATTACTCTCCATTTATCTTTAAGACGAATTAAATTAAATGAAATTAAATACAATTCCAGCAGTAAGTGCACACGAATAGTTTCCCAGTAAGAACGGTTACATGCCGCCAGCTTCCGTTCTGACCACACGCGCTAACGGGACACTTCTCGGATGAGATGCTTTCGCGTATTTGGTTCTTTCCGTGAATTTCATGTTCATTATGGAAATATTTGAAACAAATTAATTGTATGTTTGTGAAAAATTATATAAAACTAGGTATCCGCCCGCGGCTTCGCCCGCGCAGTCAAAGAAAAACCCGCATAGTTCCCGTTCCCGTGAGATTTCCGGGATTGCGTCATTTTCCCGGGATAAAGAGTAGCCTATGTCCTTTCTCGGGTATCAAAATATCTCCATACAAACTAAATTATTTAGTAAATTTAAAGTTTTCATGAAAATTGGTTCAGTATAGTTTAGGCGTGATTGAGTAACAGACAGACAGACAGAGTTACTTTCGCATTTATAATATTAGTATGGATGGGAATATCTTCGGATATTGAGGACTATAATATTGTAGAGATGGCCCTAACACATTTTAATGACTGATGATTAATTGAGTATTTATATAGTTTAAATAATAGTGATGTGGATGGTTGAGATATACCTAACGATTTTTCTATCCGTATTGTGACCCGTATAATGATAACAATACTGAAATGGATTAAAAAATATTCATTTAATTGGAAGTTCAGGCTCTTTGTAGCAGTAAGTTTAAGACGAATTTAATAGACACTTAAACACGTCATAAGTTTAATTTTGTTACTGACTCATAGTCACTCATAGTACATGATAATTACATTTCGTATATTCAAGTCCTATCTATCATCATCGAGTCACGTCAATGACCCCACGTGGTAAGGATAAAAACCCGTCTAAAATTAGCTTAGCTCTTGCTCTGGTTTCTGTCGTGGCCGCTGTAAAAAATAATGTAAACAAATACTCTCACACGCCCGGGTGGGCTGACAACCGTCCGAATTGAAGAGGCCACATCTCCGACCAATTAGAATTGTCACTGTGACTTTTCAACTTGGCCGGGTTATAGGAGTTGAAATTTGTCATATGCTCCATTGTATGTGCGCGGGAGTCGCGGACAGCTGAAAATAATTGTAAATCACTACAAGCTAGTTAGGTGAACCGATCTTGCCCACCCAAGTTGTTATTTTCTGGTAAATGCTATAGTAATGATAGTGTGGGCTCAGACGACCAATTGAAAAATACTATTATTTCAGCTAGATTTATTTGCACGCCAATTTTATAACTAATCAAAAGTTGTATGGTCAAATTGATGGTAACAGTTATATAATATAGATTATCTTTATATAACATATAAGTAGGTAAGTTATATAATGTAATGACAGTCTCATTAAATAAAAGTAAAAAATTGATAGGTAGTAGTGTTGCCCAAATTCAGTCTTGGTCTTGCAGTCTTGCACGCA
>CAJQZM010019201.1:0-16123 GCA_907164665.1 Colias nastes | reverse complement strand
GAAACCTGACCCTGAAATCTGTGTCCGCTTCGCGTGAAATGCCCCATGTATTAGTAGGATGCTATTCACATAAATATACGCTATGCTAGTCATTGATCTTGATGGATCACATTAATAGAACCAGGAACACACTATATCCCTGTTTGGAGCTAAATTTCACAGTCTGTAAGCAGCTTAATAAGCAAGGTTACATGCTTTGTGTACATACAGTCATACAGTCTCGAGCCGAGTGGTATCGGTCAGTATGGTGGTGACTAGTGGTCCGTAGTTTTAGTGTAGTGAAACGATTGGAATGTGGTAATTTTGTTTATTAATTTAGTTCAAATTTGGCGTAAATTAAATGGAGATTTGGAGGTTTTAATTTCGAAAATCGTGAAGTATAATTTATTAGTTTGTTAAATACTCTTTTTAATTAGTTATATATTTGAGACATGGTTGTGATTTCGTAGAATAGTAGGTTTCGCAGGATTCGTAGAAATTTCGATCAATTTTGTTACAAAGTTTTAAAGTAAAGTTTGATTGATTAGTTTAATACATTACATTAATTGGAATAGTATATTGATTGAGTTATAATCAATGAACCTGTGTGGTATTTAATCTTTATTTTATGTAGGAAAAATAATGTAAACTTGTATTTGTTATTTTTGCTCTACCAAGATATTAATTCCATCCTGAATAAAATGTAGTGTGTATCTATCATTAATGTAACCTAACGAATATTATACTCCAAATAGAATTACATATATAATAGGGTCAGTAATAGCAAAAACAATGCAATTAACCATAATTACTTAGCTCCATTATGTCGCGACATTAATATCCAAATTTATTGGGGCATTATAGTTTGCTCCTACAAAGGACAGTTTCAAGTTACCGAGGAACTAATCGATATTCTTTTATAGTGCTATGTGCTATAAATGACTGGTGTTAGTTTTATGTAGTTTTACTTTTATATTATACTTGTACAATTCATATAAAAGACAGGAATGAAAAATGTTTATTGCAACCATTTGAGCATAAAAGAGTCAAATAAAACAGCTAAAAAACGTATTTTTTTATTTATTTCATTTCATAATATTTACTAAATTATTTAATCTATTAAATTACGTTATATTATTAATTTGTGAATGTCGCCGTCATTTGGCCGAATCCGCTACTTGATCGAACGACCAATACGTAGTTAAATATAATATATGGAATGGCTATCAATTCCTACCGCGGTAAAGAAAAAAACGTATCCAATGTTATATCTATTATACATTAATATACTGATATCAGTATATTTATTACAATTTCAGATATCATCATGCTGTTTGTGATCACTCTCCTGTCTACAATACCGCTTATTTTAAGCGAGTTATGCACTACATGTGTCCGAAGCAACTTCTCGTGTTACAATATCACCTACCTCTTCGACATACAAGCGCCGTTCAGGGATCGCGTCGTTATCCACAAATTAGGCATATTACGCTCAACAAACACGCTGTTCTACAGTTTCGAACCTAACATCAACGATGAAGAGTACTATAAAGTTGGCTTCATCAATTTGGACGATCCCGTTAACAGCACGGTTATTTCTGGCGGGAAATTCATCATGAATTTTGGAACGTTCGACGTTGATCAAGAAAATGGACTCGTCTACCTCGGAGGCAGTGATGGCATTTACGTCTTAGATACCAAGTCATATAAAGTGGCGCCGTACAGCTCCCGCGGCGATAGCGTACTTAGCTTGTTTTATAAGGGCCACGTATACTTTGTGAGGAACGGCGAATACAGAATCGTTAAGAAGAAAGGAGATAACTTTGATGTAATTGTCGAACACATGCCGGTGAAGAACTTTGTTGTTAATAAAGACTATGTTACTGTGTTCGTCAGTATGTACGGATTGTTTGCGAGTAAAAACGATGAGACGGTGTGGCTGTCGAAAAATTCTTATTTTAGAGGATTGGCTATTAATTTAGACGATGAAATATATGCTTGGTGGTTAGATGGTATTTATAAGATTACAATAGATAGAAACCTAGCTGATTCCAAAGTGGAAAAGTTGATTGAATTGGAAGATATAGATGCACTTACTTTCGATAATGATAACAATTTTATGTTCACATCAGGGAGAAGTCTGTATAAATTATTAGATGTAAATATGACGTTGTGTGACGATGGTACATCAAACAAGAAAAACATTACTAGATGGTAAATTGTAGAAATATTCCCGATGTTGAAAAAGATAATAGAAATCCAAATAGCGTAATTATATATCTTAAAGGATAATCCCGTTATTTTGAGGAAAGACATAACCGTTAAATTTCCTGCTTGAAGACATTGATGACTGTGTCATGTAGATACGGCTAGCAACATAATATGAGAGGCGTTGTTCAGGGAATTGATTAAGGATATAATTTTGAATTTGTGTTATTGTAAAGTTGTAAAAGATTGTATTAACTATACAATGAACTTTGGAATCCTGGGTAATACTCAAAATATTAACGAATTTTTAAATAAAATTAGTTTGAAGACCATTATTCAGTATACAAAAGCTAGTTAATTATCGCATTTGTCATTTTATATAATACTAGCTTTCCGCCCGCGGCTTCGCCCGCGTTTTCAAAGAAAAACCTGCATAATTCCCGTTCCTGTGGGATTTCCAGTTACCCTCTATATGTGTGCTAAATTTCATTGTAATCGGTTCAGTAGTATTTGCGTGAAAGAGTAACAAACATACACATACACAAACATCCATCCTCACAAACTTTCGCATTTATAATATTAGACGGGTTCCGGTTACAGGTAGTACTTTTAGATCAAATGTATTTGTAACAATTTCAGAACGATGACAATTATCTAATAATAAGCCAGAATGTGTGAAATAGAAAGTACACAAATAAACGGTACAAGGGAAATGAACCCATACTGGGTCATTTAATAATGAACTAAATTAATATTAATTATATGATTATATCCTTTATAACATTACTCTAAAGTTGTATGATATGATTAGTTTAACAATGTTAATATAATTTATAAGTGTATAATTTAAAACAGTATTTGTTAATAAAGAAATTAATACTTTTTTGTTTCATTTTCTTATTCTGTTGGTAAATATTTAGGCGGTCATGGACTAGATAATTCATTTTACAGGTATTTTATAATATCTAGCTGCGCTCTGCGGTTTCACCCGCGTGGCTCCGCTTCTCGATAAATGGGTTATCCAACACCGAAAGAATTTTCCAAATCGGACCGGTTCCTAGTTCTTGAGATTAGCGCGTTCAAACAAACAAACAAACAAACTCTTCACCTTTATAATATTAGTATAGATTTGTTTTTGGCACAATGTCTTTGGCCCAATAGCGTTGGCTAGCAATTACTGATAAGCGCAGTTATGATAAGTTACGTCGTAGAGAGATGATGTTTTTTTTACATGAAAAAAAGTAAATATGTATACAAATCAAAACAGATTTCATTCAACTGAGTAACCACTTAAACAAGTTAAATATTTACCTATATGAATGTCGTACCTTCATACCGCATCAACAAATATTGCAAAGTACAGAAGGTACAAAGCAAGGTATTAAAATGAAATGGCTCTTAAACCAAGTGGTCATTTGGAAACATCAAACAGTATTTACCCTCTTATTTGGGTTCGATTCCCACAAAAGAGGTTTTACATTTCATCGGTTTTTTGAAACGTTTTACGAGAAGCTCGATATATATGTTAATGTTATATAAATATTGCTATTCTTTAGAGTTCATGTATTTGATGAAGTTCTAAGAATTTCCTTGTTAAGAAAGATTTTTAACGTTATTGCTTAACGTATAATATTGGTATTTTGTGACTATTGATGGCTTTATGTTTACAATCTACTAGCTTTCCGGTCGCAGCTTCGCCCGCGTTTTCAAAGAAAAATCCGCAGAGTTCCTCTTCCCTGGTATATTCGGAATAAACCTATCCTAGTTACCCTCTATGTGTCTGCTAAATTTCATTGTAATCGGTATATTAGTATTTGCGTGAAAGAGTAACAAACATACACACACATCTATCCTCACAAACTTCGGCATTTATAATATTAGTAGGATAGGATAATTTTGTGCAAAATTAATTGTGTTATATGAGAGAACCAATATATTTAAAAAATGTAACTTCCTGTATTTTATATTGGTATTTTAAATGTTATTAAAGGCGTATTACTTTTTTGATGATAATAAATTGAATTATCTGTTGTAGCCAACAAAGTGCCTTCATACAGCATTATATTAAAGAAATGAAAGCAGTATAAAAAATATCCAAGTAAATGTGTATAAAACTCTTGTAATTATACATTTTTCTTAAAAACTGAAACATGGCTGGGACTCCAGATGGCTCGTCATAAACAAGCTAATCTCGTTAAAACCTAAACGGCCTAACGTAAAGCAGAAGATTCAAAACATACGAGAAAATTCATCTCTCGAGTCCATAAAAATATTTATACATCAATTCTTGAGTTACGCAAAGATGAGTGAGGGAGGGAAAAGAGGTGTTCGCTTTTGGGACGGACTTTGAACACATTTTATAATATAATAGGGGTGAATTTTTGAAATAGACGTGAATGGCATGAGAGACATAATCACTCAAACTTTTCTATGATGTAGATCGCCTAAGGCTTCGGGGAGCTGTCTGAAAGAAACCGGGTATCCTGGCCTGCATTTAAAATTATTTTTCTAGCTTTATTTTTGAATTCACCTTCGTGCCACATTACTGAGTTTTTTTTAATTGAGTTGCATGGATCGATACTCCGTGAAGTATGAATCTTACTACAAGAGAATTTAAGTCTAAGAAAAAAGCAAAAAAATTCTTGTAAATCCACCGCAAATCCGTCCCTGCTTTCGTAATCATCACAGGGCTCGTCTTCCCGACGAAAGTTAAGGGCGCATTATAAAAAATTCAAACTTATTTACCCTTTGTAACTCACTGGGAGAAGTATTGAATGTTATTATGTTAAAAGAAATTTTAAATAAATGGTTCCTCCACTTTTAGCCAAAGTGACTGTAAATTATGTATCTAGTAATAAATGAAGTTTAAAATTGTGAACTTTTTGCTATGAATTGATAAGAGGAAATGACATTATTGTTACGGAAATGATATAATCAAGGATATAATATTTATTATTCTGATGTAAAAATAGAATAATTCATATTATGAGATCTTCTTATATATAAAATTCTCGTGTCACAATGTTAGTCTGCATACTCCTCCGAAACGGCTGGACCGATTCTCATGAAAATTTTCTGTACATATCGGGTAAGTCTGAGAATCGGCCAACATCTATTTTTCATATGTAGGTACCACGGGCGAAGCCGGGGCGGACCGCTAGTACATGTATATTATTGTAAGGTCAACAGATGCTTAGTATAAATAATAGGTACTGCAAACAAAATCGCGTTTAATATTTGAGTTAAAGATATTTCAAATATCAATTGCATTAAATAAGTGAAGTCCTGTGTCCCCTAGTGGGGTAACGGGCAGATGCATTATCCATACATCTGTTTCACTGATCGATTTTCTTTAGGGACAAGTAGGTGATCAGCCTTCTGTGTCCTGCCAGACCGAGACATTTTTTTTTCTTCGTCTCCACCGGGAATCGAACCCAGGACCCCTCGGTTCTACGCTCATGCGTCAACCACTATATATTGGTCCATGACTGTACGAAGGAGGCGGTCAATTGCATTAATTTATTGATTATTATTAATTAAACTATCAATCTAGAAAAAACCAAATACTTAACCTTCTCACTGTATAAGTGTTCACAGCCGAGAGAACTTGAAATAACAGCACATATGTGTGATACTTTTAACTATATCCAAAAAAACCATTCGTGCCAGTGTAGAAAATTAGAAAGTGCTTCAGCCATAAAATACCTAGGTGTGCACTTGGATAACCAATTAACATGGAAGCATCATATTCAAACTCTGGCTTCACGCATTCGGAAACTTATGGTAATATTTAGGAAGCTTCGCGAAATCGCTGACATTGAGATCTTAAAAAAAGTATATTTTGCCATTTGCCAATCAATATTGGGCTATTGTATTCAAGTGTGGGGCGGAGCTGCAAAAACTCACATGCTCAAAATTGAAAGAGCGCAACGAGCCGTTCTCAAAGTGATGATGGCTAAGCCAATTTTCTACTCAACTTCAACGCTATACAATGAATGTAAACTTCTCTCTGTCAGAAAACTTTTTATATTAGACTGTATTCTAGACACCCATAACCTATCAGCTCAAAATAAAAATCTGACGGAAAAAAGACGCAAGTATAAAATCTTCAACTTACCTTTAGTTCATACTGTAGCAGCAAAACGTTGTAAAGCCTATATGGGTCCTTTTCTCTATAACAAAGTTAATAAAATTTTGAATATCCACAACTTGACGTCTTTTAGCCTTAAATATAAAATCACAAACATGCTACTCACCTTATCATATGTGGAAACTGAAGAATTTATAAAATGAACAGATGATTATATTGTGTAAGAATTGAAATTTAATAAGACTAATGTATTGCAAAGATAATCTATATAATCCCTCATTTCACGCATACTTATCCATTTAAACTCACGCACAATCTTATACCTATAAACACAACCACACACATAAACACACACACTAACACACACACACACACACACACACACTAACACACACACACACACACACACAAACTTTAACACACGTTATAATGCTGGCACTATGTCTTAAGGAGAGGAAAGCGTCGGTCGACTATAGCACAGGTCTAGTACCTAGTTTAGTCGACCGTCGTGTCTTTTTACTGTGTAACTATTTATAATGTGTGTATAAATAAACGTTTTTTCATTTTTTTCATTTCAAACATTTAAGCTAGAAAAGAACGCTTTGCTAGTCATCACCATCTGGGCCCATAGATATTTTTTACCCCAAATTTAAGACAATTTGGAAACGTTAAAATTAAGCCGTCCAATGGAAATATTGGCAAAGATTTAATTGATAGCTTGAAGCTCATCGGAAAATTTGATTTTAGGAAATTTGTTAAATAAATTAATGGCTGCTGTGGTTGTGAGTTTTTAATCGTTTTTGAGAAATTCAATTGAAAGTTTTATTAATAAATTTATTTTACTTATTAATTAATTGAGACTATACATTTATAGATACATATGTTGATATAATATTGTTGTACATATAAAATTTTCTTATAAAAATAAGTAGATATTAAAGAAAAAGGATATATACCTATGTAAGTAAACAAAAATTATAATCAAAAGACTGCCAGCTTAAATTAATTCAGGAAAATTTTATTATGAGTGAAAGCAAAGTGGCGGGAAATTTTATTTTGCAGAGTTTTGCATACATTTAGAGGGGTGATGTGTCTCCGCGGTCCCCGGGGCCAGATTCCCCGGGACCATTTGAACGATTGCCCCGGTTTGTCCCATCGCTCACTGTGTCTATTTGATTCGTATTTTGGGGACAAATCTGGGGAATAATTGTTTAACAAAAGTATAAGGAATTGCGTGTATGTTGGTCATATAGATTGAAAACTTTGAATCATGACAATATTATGATACCTATTTAGTTTTGTAGATACATCTATTTAAACTTTTATAGGATGTTTTTTCAATATTCGGTGTTGTGTAATTGTGTGGTAGATTTTGTAGCAGAATAAACCTTTCATTATTTATTTACAATTTATACTTAATCTTTATGAAAATATAGCCCTATATTTTCGTCTTCATTATATTTGCTGTTGTTCTTTATATTTTAAATTCGTCTCTATTTAAGAAGAAATGTAAATAGTTAATCGAGATAAAATTATTTATTTCTTAGTAATTAAATGTTTTTACAAACTTTAACATCTACTTTGAAATACTATAATAAATTATTATTTAAAACTCATTCCTACTGCGAAGGAGCTTAACTTAATGGAGTACCTACTCAAATATTGAAGAGATTTCATTTCATGTTCATTTATATAGTGCAATGAAATAGAAATGACATGTCTATACATTTAATTAAGTTTATGTCAGATAACACGAGACTAAAAAGTATTGATAAAATGTTGTCTGTGCTTAAAAAATAAATAATATTTATTTGCTTAAAACATGGTACATAGAGATGTCAAAATATTTCGATTGTTCATCATGTTTTGCTTAGTCTAAAGCATGCAAATGCTCAATCAATCTAAATTAAATACAATATTGAAATAAAATTACTTTCCAATAAATTGACAAATAACATTCCACTATAATTACATTTTAAGGCTATACATACAATTATAATAATTAACATTTATAGTCAAAAAATTCTTTTATGCTATAAAAACAATTAAGATTTATTTTGTGGTCGGAATAGACATTAAAAAAGCAATAAACAATGTAGAGAGTAGAGATTTGGGCGGCAATTTTGATAGCTGAATTTGGTTCACACGGTTCTGTATAAAATGAAGTGTTGAACTTTTGCCATTGGAGAAAAAAAACTACTATTTCATTCACTATCGTGTAAATTAAAGGTTGTTTTTCGGAGCGCTTTACCACGAATTGTCTTTACCTATTATAATATTATTAAATATAATGTTTGTTAACTTGAAAAATATTTGATTAAACTTTCATGCAAAAAAAGAACCAGTCCGACAAAGTAAACTAATATTGGAATTTAAAATAGTCTCTTGAATTTTAATACTTTTGGATACGACGAGAAAATTATGCAGACAATCTGAGGAGATAGAAATTACCTAATATTTAAATTATAAAGAAACAAGCGTATCTAAAACTGTCTATTTCTTTAACAGTCTTTTTAGTTTAATATTACTATGACGATTGTTGATAACGAAAAGTCAATTTATCAAAAGCAAATAAGAATAAAATACGTTTTTCTACTTGACTTTAAGTACCGTAATAAACTTCTCATATGGAACGGGTAAAGGCTTAAAGACTTTATAGTTGAGTGGTGAAAGGGAATCAATAAATAGCAATAAGACGCCGTCACGGAACGGCTGCTAACCTTTCGAATTCCGTAACTCCCTATAAATGTTCATGCGACGATTTTTATGTGGGTCCAGGGCAAGGATGACGAAAATATGGATGTGGTTAGAATGCAATTATATTTTTTTTTCGATTTGCTATAAATGTTGCACTCAGAGGCAAACATCGCGACTAGGAAAATGAATTCCAGAATCAAGATTCACGTGGTGAATACATTCTCAATTCGCTTGCCATTTATTACTTATAGACTTGGTAAAATTCCCAGTTCTATAGGTACATAAGAATATAATGCAAACCATGTTAAAACAACGGGAAAATGCAGCTATTTATGTTGTTTCTTTAAATTACATTTTACAGAAACTTGCAGGGTGAAATTCATAATTAAAAGAAGTCAGTCTGTGCGTGGGTGTAAGCGGTCCCGCTTTTTAGGATAATTGAGTTTTTATGCTAAATTAAGTCCAAATTGTTCTTAAATTGTTCTGAGAGATTAATGAAATGATTGCTTAGTCAAAGTTGACGTATAAATAAACTCTAGGTACATCTAAGAAAAAAAAACAAAATTTCCATAGCACATCCACATTTAATACTTCCAAGGAACCACAGCCTAACTTTTTCGCTACAAATGAATTCCTTTCTCATTGGTGCGTGCCCCGCATGTGGAGGCTGGCTATTGTGGCACCAATATGTACCCTTAACTAAGCTTTGTGTCGATATGAGTGAGCCAATTAGCCAGGTGTTGAACTACCTACCTGTAGCGGAGGGCTGTTTCGATTGCAGTTAGATTATGTTAATGTGAAAGTCTTTTTGGTGTGTTTGATGCAAGAGTTTGGTAGATAATTTTGTAAAATTGAAGAAGAAATTGAAAAATGCTTTTTATCGACCTATTGTTAAACATAGTTTTGTTTTACCGAAGTTATCAATATCAAACTTTCACATTTAGGAATAATATTAGGAAGGATAGAAAGGAGTAACATAACATTGTGTTGCGTACGAGATTTTAAACTTAACTACGTTTCCAGCATGATCGAATGAACACACTCTTAACGGTGCAATTACATCAAACGAACATAGAGCAAGAGCTAGAGCAAGAGCATTCCTCGTGATCCAGTGCGCCTTTTTACAATAAAATAATAGTTTGACATAGTGAGGTAGAATGAGCATTCACTCGTTTGATGAAGATGCAATAATCCTATTAACAATCACTGACACTTATAAAATGTCTAATATTAAAAACTCTGAAAAGACAAACAACAAAAATGAACAGAGAGAATTTAGTAATTACAGTCACCACGAAATGTTCGTTCAAATTACAACAGATTATTATCACCTTTAAATAAATTATGCATAATATTTCAATAAGTCGGCCATTTTAGCTTTAATATTAATGGCAAGTAATTAACATCGTATTGTATCGATTGCTGATATACGTCGGGATTATAACATTATGGCGTTATTTGTCGAATTTTAATTAATTATGTAGATTGTATGTACAATCATGTGTAAGTACCTTGTTGAAATGGTTAAATATTTAATTAAATTCGATTGAGCCGTTTGGAACCCTTCATCAAATCAAATCATTTATTGCATACCAATACATTTTAACATACATATTAGCAACCTTATGCAGGTATAGATAGCAATACAATATTGGTCATATAACATTATCATTATTATAACACAATCTTAAGGATGTTGAAACAATTAAGAGATGGGTTGGATTAATTATGAACTCGAACTATCAGTTTATGCCTATTTTAGTTTCGTTTCTAATTAATTCTTTTGTATTCCTGTAATTCCATTTTCTTTATATTTGTTGGTGATTAAACATTGTGCTTTTGTTGCGTTTCTGTTTTACATTATCATCAATTAATAAAAGGGATAATCAGATACGAACAAATAACATATTTTGTTGCGGTGTATCATTTTAATTAAAGCATAGGGTTCTTTATTGTAATTAAGGTCGATTTACTCAAGTTATGTAAACTGGGGAAGGTAGGTAATGGGTAAATTGAAACTATAAATCCGGGATCTGTAGACCTCCCAGAGCTAATATTGCGAGGGACCCCTGAATTTTGCATATTACGGTACCCTAATTTTGAAATTATTTGCCGTTTGAAGTCAACTAAGTTCGCATGTTTTGGGTATGGAACTGTTTAAGGAAGTGCAATTTATGATTATTTGGGCTTGGGTTATGCGTATGTTTATCTTAAGTAGAATGTCATGGAAAACTCTTATTTATACTTATTCCACAGTTGCTTATTATTTGTAGCATTATTTTGGACTCCCAAACTTACTACTGGTAAACATAGGAAGTTCTAGATCTTAATAGGTACGTGAAGAAACCATAAAAGTGTTATTTTATTGCTATAGCGTTAACAATTTTTTTGCAAGTGTGATTAGGTAATTTAGACATCAACAACACAGCATACTTTATGGTTGAAGGCTGATAGAGTCTCAGTTAATCACACTACTGGTACACAAATTAGCACGTTACTCTTTGTGGGACAATATTTTGACTAAGCGACATTATGATAGCAAACACAATGATTTAAGAGCCACATTTGCCCCCATTTAGTCACACACTTCCATGTGCCTATAATATACTAGCTGTGCCCCGCGGTTTTACCCGCATTACTCCGCTCCTGTTGGTCCTTGCGTAATGATATATAGCCTATAGCCTTTCTTGATAAATGGGCTATCTAACACCGAAAGAATCTTTCAAATCTGACCAGTAGTGCCTGAGATTAGCGCGTTCAAACAAACAAACTCTTCAGCTTCATAATATTAGTATAGATTAATAACATTAGCAAGTAACACGTTATTTTTCACGAGAGAAGAGAAGCATTTTTGACGTCATTACCACAACTCACAGTGTACCTTGTGATTTATACCAACCTGCCCGTCCCATTATTGTGCATGAGTTATGAATGGATAATAAATAGCTATTTATAAAAATATTTATTTTCATTTACCAGTATTTATTACCAGATGTTCGAGCTTTCGCGTTTTGCCGGGTCATAAATCGTGCTAATGATTGTTTGAGGTTATGTTCGTTTTAGAGATTGTAATGTTTTTTTAGTTTAACATTGAAATAAATAGGTACTGTACCTATTGATTTTCAGTTTACTTGGCGATAATTTGATGGATTATCTTCTCTATATATAAAATTCTCGCGTCGCAATGTTACTTACCATACTCCTCCGAAACGGATGCACCGATTCTCATGAAATTTGATATGTATATCGGGCAGGTATGACAATCGACCAACATCTATTTTTCATACCCCTAAGTGATAAGAGCAACGTTTGCCTGGCAGCTAGTCTTATTATAATATTAAGCTCCTTAAATTAAACTTACTAGTGAAATTTAACCTTGCGGAGGACAATTGTAATATTATACTCCGTATTATTTCACCCCTGGTCATCTTTACGACCTCCAGGGTTATTTGTAAGGAGCTAAGGCTCTTATCAAAAGTTCTTAGACGTCACGTACGTAACTCCATTATGAGTGAACGTGACATGTCACAATGAATTCCACAAAAAAATCAATTTCGCTATTTATGATTAAGCAGAAAATTAAGACTCAAACTCTTACATTTAATTATTCAATTAGACGTTTTCTGGAAGCACTTTTGAACCGTCATAACATAGTTTTACCAGTTACCACCGATTCGCAAAGCAGTTTTTTACGGAGAAGAACCGGTAAACTGTTAGTTGCTCTTTAAAAACATTTCAAGATAAATATTCAATTACCGATGTTTATAAAGCTTAGTATTTAGCTTTAAATTCTCCATTTGTTTGGTATCCAATTAAACAGCACAGAACTACTTCAAAGACGAAATACGTATTAAAACTCGTGCTTAATATAAAATATTTTAATAGGATAGCAGCAATTTATTTGCGAAGTAAGATATTGCAGTCGCGTTTGTCAACTCAGCTCTGTCTGCACTTCATCAGGGAGTTTTATTGCGTTTCTTTTGAAAATATAACTTTTTATTGTGTTGACTTTATTCAAAGCTTGAAAAATGAGATAGCGACTAAGAAAACTTTCTCAATTTAGCGGAACGAATTATTTCGAATATTAAGTGGATATTTCAGGTATTATGGTAATGATATATTAATTTGTGTTGCTGTCTGAGACTGTCGCAGCGGTAGAAAGTTTTTAAGAAAATCTGATCATAATTATCTAAATATAGTTTTGGTATATATATATCTAAATATAGTAACACTGGACTTGCTAAAACTCCATAAAATGTTATCTTTCTTAATATATGGTTTAAAAAATAAGAGATCATACTTTAATTTTCTTAACTTTAACACGTAAATGTTCAGAAAAAAAACTCAATAAAAATTTCCATGAAAATCTACAAAGAAAACTCAGCCAATAAAAAGTGCATGAAAAGCTTTCTTGAATAAAGTTAATTTTGAGTTAGCAAGTTGTGAACTAAAATTAAAAAAGCAAGCGGATGAAATTATCCGAAGATCTAACCTCATTTCTACAGAAGCGTTAAATTCAGTTACCTATCTACTAGCAGTTTAATTATATGTATCGGTTTGAATGTCCGGTTGGCGAACATTAAATTCGCATTACTGATATTTAACGACCGTTCCTTCGTATATTGAGGATGTTAATAAGTTGAGTAGCGTTTTATTATATGCAATGTTTGCGAATTATTCGTTGAGATGTTTTGCAAGGAACAGAGATGTTATGTTTTGGGAATATTAGCATATGATTCTACAATATCTACATTGTATGTATTATGTATTATTCAATGTTTTAAGGGGACTAGAAGAGCTAAACGCGCGTTTTATAATGCCTTATAGTATATGTGTGATGGTATGAGAATCTACTGTGTGTAATTCGTCAACGTATTTTTGCAAATGAAAAGAAAATACTAACATATACTTGTAATAACAAATAGGTAGACCAAATAGAACTCTTCTAAGATACCATAGCGTTTTAAAACAATTCTATTATACCTATGTTATAAATACAGGTTTCAATCTTTAATTTAAATCGATTTAAAAACCTACCAGTCGATATTTTTTATATTTTGGATCATTAGGACCAAAATGAACAGGAATGAAAACTTAATTAAAGTAGGTAAAGTTAAAGTGACAAACAAACAAACAAAAATTCTTTATTGTGCACCACAGAAAATTACAAAAGAGAATTAACAATAAGTCTAAGAGCACAACAGGCGGTCTTATCTCTCAAACAGCGATCTCTTCCAGACAACCAGCTGGACAAGGAGACACAGTGTGTTATTACTAAAAAAGGGGCAAGGTGCATAATAGACTGGAAAAAAAAAATAGTGACCTATAATAGAGAGAAATTATCATAACAAAAACAACACTATTTAAAATCTTAACTAAAATTTCTAATTTATTCTCTTTGCTTCGAGTTTGTTGGCTTGAAGGTGACTTTGTTCAAACGCAATAGACTGTGAAATGTGTCTTTCAAAAAGCCTTGTGCTTATAAAATACACTTATGTGAAATATTTAGAAATGTTTTGTATTTTACATGTTTATCTGTACTAATAATAAAGATAAAACTCTGTCGAGTATGAAATTCGTAAACCTGTTTTTAAGAAATTAATTGTAAGCTCTTGAATATATTTAAAATAAATCAATGAGTGTAAATTATTTTATTATTTTATAAAGGTAAAGCTTAAACAATAAAAATCATAATTGTGATGAGCTGTCTCGTCTGTTATTTTAGGTGAAACATTTATTTACTATATTAATTAGTAGGAATATCATATAGCAGCTGGTAATAGGATATTTCTGAATTTCTTGAATAAAAATACAATAGACATTATTTGTACTTGTTTGATCAAAAACAACGATTACAGGATTGGCACTACCGGCCAAGGTGGCTTACTAAACGTACTTACTTATTTTATAGTTATTAAACCTTAATGTAATTGAAACCATTTGTGATTGTGTTAAGTACTGAAATTTTTATCAACATCGTTATATTATTATTTACGACATGGCTACAAAATTTTAACCCAGAAAAATGTAACATTATTTTCCGATATAATACATACCTAATATAGTACCTATTATCTATATCATATTCTAGGTACAAGGTAAAGACATTACAATTAAATAAAGAAATAAAAAAAAGACGGGTTGCACTCCGGGAGTGCCGGCAGAAGTGAAAACGCGCGTAGTAGAGAGGGGATAGCTGTCTACTCTCCATCCGTCTTACGCTTTTTCGATCAGGTCACGTGTCCTGACGCGAGTTTAAGATTTTATACCCATTACAGAAAAAGTGCTCAACGCCGCTAAAGAAGTTTTCACTTCAAAAAAAGTACGTAAAAATATTATACACAATATTATATAATTCAATTCTACATTTCAAACACATTACAGCTAACGAGAGCTTACAAGCTGACTGAGAGGTTGTTCAAAAATTTATCAAGAAAGTAGCCACATATTATTCGTGTCTTCTTGTCCATTAGTTTATCAAGACTATTTAAAAAATATATTTTCACATAAAATATTGAAATAAAATGTTATCACTAGTAAAGTTGTTTGTGTATATTCTCATATAAAGTCCATCCAACGAGATAAAACAATGTTTCATTTTATAAAACAAACAAATTTAAATAGTTCTGGCAATATAAATTTATAAAGTTCTGGCAACTTTTGAGCCTATATTAAAAACTTGTTATTTAATAATATACATATTTTCACCGAAAATTTAGCAGCAATGTTTTCCCAGGTTTAAAGCCAATGTTAAAATATACATACCGATCTTTTGATTTCTCGTTAGCGAATAAATTATTCATGACCGCACCCCTTCACCAGCCTTATTTTTCACAAAGATTTCACCAGTTATTATTATGATGAAAATTTCAGTGATGACTTTCTTACGTGTTCTGTTTATCCTTATTTCTATTTGGCATTTTTCTCTCGTATTCGTTGCTTTCGCAGTACATTTGTTACTGTTATTTTTAATTAAATTTTGTTTTTGTTGTGTTTGATGGAAATGTGCAACTGTAAGTCTGAGTTGTTTGTATTTTTATAATTAATGAATGGTTCACGTTTTTACATACCAAACAATACAAGAATATAATTACGTACCTAAGTTTGATTGCTAGATCGTTTAAAAAGGTATACACTGACAATGTTAAA
>CAJQZM010019197.1:0-14474 GCA_907164665.1 Colias nastes | reverse complement strand
TATTTCAAGTATTGTAACATTGTTGCCGTGCATATACCAATATAAATGTTTGGACATTCCTCTATGAAATATATAGCAAATTGTTGTTGGTATTGATAAATATATGGTAAAGGTAATTATTGCGTTTTATTTTTATCCATCCAAATTATAGATGGAAGGTTTTTTGTTGAATCTGCATATTATGATCATATTTTGGATTATTCTGATTATGAAGAAGTTGTTCAAATATACACAACTATTTGTAATTTGCCAAAAAAAAGTAAAAGTTGACAAATTTGAACTGAATCAGGGGAATCCAAAGGAACAAAAACTACAATGCATTTTAATATTTACATGTATTTAAGAATGATATATAAAATTCCATTTTCTTTATACATTTCTTTACTTTACTTATATCCAGTGAGGGAAGGTGATTCTTTCCATGATCAGGGAACTTTCTTGTAAAATCACCTTTGCTTTGTTTTTCCTCAGGTTTTATTTTTGATGATGATTTTGATTCATTAAATATTTGGATAAGATGTGAGAGAGCTGCTTTAGTGTAGAATAAGGCATTATCTTCACTTGGTCCTTGAAATAAAAGGAATGTGTCGTGTCTCATAATTTCGAGACTATCTTCATCTGTTTCTATGAGTTCACTCTGTAACAGAAATATTTAATGGTGGTGAATGGTAAGATGTTATGAATTTGAGGGAAAATTTTGAATAAGAATGAAAATTTGTTTAATGAATATTTTAAAGTAACCTTGAACCATATTCTTGATCAACTTTTTAGGGAGTGTTCAAGTATTATTTAATGCAATTTTTGAAGATTTTTGACTCCCTTGTAGCACACTGTACCACAGTAACGCTTCATAACGTTTAACGAGAACCCCCCTCCACCCAAATTGCGTTATGTAATAATTGAATGCACCCTTAGGAAATCAATTACATTATAATTAAGAAAAAGCTATGGGTCAAAATTAAATACACCTCATTAGAGTGATTTGCAAATCACATAATACAATTCAAAAGCAAGGCAATTTACCTGTAAACACTTTTGTGTGACTGCCTCCACTGCTATATCTGGATCATCATAATTACTATTGTTATTCAGATTATCACAAATGTTTAACACACAAGTAGTTGCTTCTACTGGCTCCACTTCCCCATTGAAGTAGCGCATTATGAATGCATATGCCGCTAGTACATTTATTATGTTAAATCTTATAGATGGTGATGGCTTGATGCTCTGAAAATTGAAATATTAATTGTAACTAAATAATGTAAGTAACAAAATTTATTAGACAAGTTTATTGGTTTTGAATAGCTCTTATATAACATGAACTATCTCTTAATATTTTCGTTGTTTTTATAAGTTGACAGTTCAAGATCAAAATAAATATATTGTTTTATCTTTAGTAAGAATATGAATAAAATCTATTTCACATAAGAATTACATAATGACTTACCGTTAGAGTATTGAATAGCGGGACAGATTTTATACGAGGACAATTTTTAAGTATTCCCTCTTCATCATTTGGTTGCTTCAAATCTTCAATCAACTTTTTATCCCGACGATACATCCACCAAGGCTCCCAATGAGGCACTATAGCCCCTACATTTCCTTGACTTAATAATGCCTCAAATTCATTCTTTTCATCTTCAGTTAAGGCATTCCATACAGAATCTGCATCTTCTAAATTCATATTTTGCAGTCGTTCATGTAAATCTACTTGAATTTCATCATCTGAATCTATACTCTCATTATCGTCGACATTATCTGTGCCATCTGTTTCCTGGTCCTGCATTCGCTTCAGGATCTCGATCATTTGATTTTTAGATTCATCATCTACATTATTAGAGTCAAGCTCCTGATTGACGCAGTCCTTGTAAAAGCTCTCTGAACATTGCAAATGTTTTTCTGTTTTGTAACAGTCCAGGGAACAGTAGAGTACTTCGCATCGAGGGCAGCAGTATTTGCTGGTATTCTTTTCGCATCTGAAAATTAAAACGATAGTAAATGTAATTTATATTAAAGTGAGTAAAAGTATAGTTTTATCTAGAAGGAAGTACTTACAAGCCGCATAACCTATTGTTGGTGTTATGTTTCGTTTCTTCAGACATTTTAATTATTTCAAGTACACCCTTTCAAACTATATTAAATTATTAACTTTATTTGCAACGCAGATATGAATTATTATCAGAGAATTAAAAAATGCTTTGATTTGTGTTTATAAATAAGACATGACACTGACAAGTGACATTGATTGTTTTTTAAAATTCCTCGATGGTCGAAGGACTTCAGCGACGACAGTTTATATTTTTCATCGTTTTGAAATCATATTTATAAATGGGTACCTATAAAATCTTACATTAAATAGAGTTATATATAAAGACGGCATGTATAATTATTATTAATATTTTGATAGCATTGAAATCTATAAAAAAGGCATAGACTTGGCATAGAGCTGAAAACTATCGTAGAAACCACAG
Source organism: Colias nastes (assembly GCA_907164665.1). NCBI lineage: Eukaryota > Metazoa > Arthropoda > Insecta > Lepidoptera > Pieridae > Colias > Colias nastes. The sequence continues at coordinate 12,003 of CAJQZM010019197.1, read as the reverse complement.
TAGAAACAATTGTTTATGGTTATGACCGACGTCACAACCGACGTCAAATAATTCAAAAACAATTTGTTGTATTTTTAATTTTTTAATCGTAATGTTTACTGTTGTTTTTAGTTTTCTTACAACAAAGTATCAATATTAATAATTCCAATAAATAAAATATGTTTCCATATCATTAAAAAAATACCTATGTTATGTATAATCCTAAGTAAAAAGAATAGGTTTAAAAAATGTCTGAGCCAGATGTAGTTGATGATTTTTATGGTGTTTATTTACTATACAATATTAACCCTAAATATAAGGGGCGTACTTATATCGGATATACTAGAGATCCAAATAGAAGAATAATGCAACATAACAGAGGAACATGGGCAGGAGGGGCACATCGAACTAATAATAAGGGCCCTTGGTAGGTACGAAACTACGAAGTAATCTTTCCCGCGCTTTTTGAAAATTTTGTTCAATAAAATATAGAATTATTTAAGCATACTTTACATATTAATTATAGTATAGCTACGATCAACATTATTGAATGTTGGTTGATTTAACATTTTATACCAGATTTGCCAGAATTTATAAAATTGTTATTTTATTTTTTTCAGGAAAATGGCGTTGATAGTGCATGGTTTTCCAAATAATATTTCAGCTTTGAGGGTAATTTATTGAGTTTCATTCATGATAATCTGTAGAAGATATAAAATATTGAAAAATATTTTTATTTCAGTTTGAATGGGCTTGGCAAAATCCCAGTAAAACAACTAGGCTGCAACATTTAGATCTTAAGAAAATACCAAGAAAGGAGTCTGAGTTTAAGTTTAAGTTGAGAGTTTTATCAGAAATGTTGAGAGTTGGTCCTTGGGTGCGCCTGCCTTTGTGTATTCGCTGGCTGGAACAAGAATATTATGAAGAATTTCCTGTAAGTAGTGTGTATTTTATAAGAAACCAATGAGACAATTTTGCTCTTTATTATTAATTCAAAAGGAAAATTAAGTACCGTCACTTGAAGGATTAATAAATTTAGTAAGAAGAATTGATAAAAATCCGTTCTTAGTGCATGCCTTCACCATATTATTAGCTATAGGTAGGCATGTCAAATTTCTTGATTCTTTGAATTTTGGGCTGTACGATAAATCAATTAGTTATCTTCTCATTTTATATATTATATATTTGTCAATTTTGCAGCCAGAAAAGCACCCTCCGGAACACATGGTTATCTGCTATGGGCCCGTGAAGAGCAGGAACATTAAAGTAGCTGAAAATAACTCTGAACCAATGTTATCTTGCAAATTATGTTCAGAATCTATTAGTGATAAACAAATTAAATGCCTAAATGAGAATTGTAATCTTGTAGCCCATATAACATGCTTAGCTGAAAGAATGTTAACACCAGGGGAGTATATACCCATTGATGGAAAATGTCCATCATGCAAGATGTATATGAAATGGGGTGACTTAATAAGGAAAATGAAGGGTTGCCAGTATATAGAAGATAAAGGAATAGATGGTGATGGTAGTGATGATGAAGTAATATGCACTCAGGATAAAGAATTTGTTGACAATAATTCGTGGTTTCTGGACTGTAATGACGATTTATGACGAAATAAATTGCTTTGTAGAGAAAAATGTGTTATATTTACTTAATAAATTCCATGTAAATACTGACTAATATTACCTTTATTGCAAACAATAATTATGCACTACAACTTTACTATTCAACCACTATAACTTTATTTTAACATTACATAATATATGAATGGAATCACCGGAAATTCATGTGCTTACCTACTAGATTTCATTTTTAGAGAAACGTAAAGAAAAACCTGCATAATTCCCGTTCCTGTGGGATTTCCGGGATAAAAAATAGGCCAATGTCTTATTCTGCGTATTCAGCTATCTACATAATAAATTTCATTGTAATCGGTTTAGTACATGTTCAGTACCTTGTAGGTATTTGCGTGAATGAGTAACAAACATCCATCTATCCTCACAAACTTTCGCATTTATAATAATCTAAGTATAGGTACGCATTTATAATATCCGTCTGTCCGTCTGTTCAGGGCATAGGCTAAAAACGATTGGTACTAGATAGTTGTAACTAAGGTTGTAACTTGTATTTTGGCATTTTTACTCAAAAATTAAAAAAAAAATCTCCTCATAAATGCCGTAAGATGGCGCTAGAAGGTGAATTCGCAGACAATTATTTTTATTTTTTTTCTATTAAAGCTCAGATAAAAAATATTACATATTTTATTTAGGCCTAATAACAACAAAAATGTTTCTAGCTCCCAATTTAACTACCTACGTAGGTACCATAAAAAAATACTTACAAACGAATAGTGCAGTGCCTGGAGCATACAAAACCGTAAAAGCTCGGATTAGAGTTATAGTGAATGAATTAATACGATCGATGTGGGATATTGTTTCTTAAACTATAAATTGCAATGTTTACCCAAATTTTTTTTGTGCACTCCATTGTTTCGTTGTTTAAAAAAAAATGTTATGAAAAATTAATGTTTGACCATATATTTTCACTTTAAACAGTATTTCTTTTTTTTATTCGAGTAGACATATTATAGGAATATTTTTCAAAGATACCTGTGTATAAAAATAGCAGTAGGGATCTCAAACAGATAGAAAAACGTGGAGGGGAGAGCGGAGCCACAACTGCTATGTACAATCACAGACTAATGTACAATGGAATTTCTCGGCCGGTTTAATTATAAATTAAACGTACTCTATTGAGTAAATTTAAAAAAATAAGGTAATTAATTACGACTAATGAAAAGAAAAAAAATTATTAGTACCAAATCTGTTTATTTAAATATATTACAATTAAGTACCTACATTGTTGCCTACATCAAATACTTAGTTGAAATGATAATATCATCGTGAAAGCGTTCTATTAGTCGTTTTTTAATAGTTTTTCTACCGGGATATGCTCTGTAGTGATGACGTTTTTCAACTTTTGCATGGTAAATTGGCAATCATCATTCTCTTCTATGTAGGTACTTGTATATTTGCTCCATTGCTGCATCTACTTAGATTAATTTTCTTTTCAACATTACTGAGGTGAATTGAATTTTTCAGCAAATTATAATAATCCGAATGATATTTTGCTGCAAGTGTCTCTAAGTCGGTTATACTCGATATAATCTCTATAATAATCGGTTTTCTGGACGGCTATAAAATTCATGATGGATTCATTCAAAGTTGAAGTGTTGATGTATGAAATCTGTCTATATATGTTGCACTTGCAGTGAGCAACAGGGGGGGTCATTTTGAAAATTTATTGTAATTAAACACCTTGTAATTGGTTTTATTTTGTTTGCATTAAAATTTTGCACTTACCACTTTTAGATTTCAATTTTTCGATTGAAGCCTTATGAATAATAAAATGAAATTTTCAGGGTAGCTACCTCATAGATAGAGTAAGTTTTGAAAAAGCAAAACGGATATTTTTTATGTGATTTTATTTTTTACGGGCCCTTGAAGTTATGAACATACTGGGTAATTTTATCTTTCTTGGCAATAAATTCTTTTTTTTTATTCCATTCGAAGATCTAACGATAGTAAATGTTACTATACTGAATTGGCCTTTCTTTCAGCTTAGCACACAAAAAAAATCAAGCATTTACCGCCATAATTCACGTCACCATAAATCAAAATCTCTACGTACTCGGCGATAGGTGAAAATTTGAAAAAAACGTCATAACTCCGAAAATACGAAAAATCGCATAATATACATGGGGGTGATTCGGATAGCCCTTTATGTCCTCTACCTCCCAGCTTCAGTATATCACTACTTCTTGGGACACCTTCTATGGTCAAACATGAATTTTTCACAATAATTTGTTTAAACAATGAAACAATGGAGTGCACAAAAAAAAAATGGGTAAACATTGCAATTTATAGCTTATTTAACAATATCCCACATCGATCATATTAATTCATTCACTATAACTCTAATCCGAGGTGAAAACCCCCAGGCGCTCCACTAGAAGATCAATAATGAATTACCTACATTTGAAATCAGTTATACATAACACGACATAGTCACAATTAGCACATAAAGAATGCGTTCCGGTTGATTTGTGTCAAATTGGTAGCAGCCATGCATGCTTTCACTGTCGCAGACGAAACCACGCGATCAAGTGTTAACTATTCTGAACAACGTTAATTGTTAACTTTGTTACTAATTGTAATTGAGTAGTAGGTATGTTTATGATAACTTAAATGTAGATACGTTTTTTTGGATACTTTGTAATAAATAACGCTCTTCTTTTTTAATACCTATGTAAAATTATAGAAAAAAAAACATTCAAATATAACGCTAACGACTCTATCTTTCCGTCTTGAGCCGTAAGCCGTTTGGAACCGTGACATAATATTATGTAAATAAAGTCATGTTAAGGTATCAATCATGTATCAATATTGTAGTTGTATTCTTAAGATAATTTTTTTAATTTGATTAATATTATCAGATAATTTTTAATACCTATTATATAATGAGTACCACTTACCTTATTTGCAATCAGGAAGGGTTGCAGGCCTACGATACAAGCTGTCTTAGTGTAGGTCTGCAGGTCATATTAAGTATTATCTTTTTAATCATCAGGTTCTATTATAATATCCTTGTATTTTTCTATGTTTTATTAATTAAGATAATGATTTCTATGTATTTAATTTTGTATTTATGGTGAATAAATGATTATGATTATGATTATTATGATTATAAACCCAAAAAAAAATTACTAAAACAAGTTTTTTACGTTTATATGTTGTGTTACAAACAAATAGATCTTAAAGCTCTAAAATCCATTGCTCTGTGCTAAAATCTTAACTATAGAGCTTTCAAACGCTAACGCACAATTTTCGTTGTCTCTACTATTATAATTATTTCAGGAATATTTAAATAAATACCTTCGGGAGTGTCCTTATGTTTATAATTATTCATAGGATACATTAAAAAACGTAAGTCTGAGGAAATATAACATTTATTATTTACAAAAAATAAATAACGTTTTTATACAACTAAAGACACAATAGCATTAACAACATAAACAATTTACAATTGCAATAAATACTACCAGGTACACAGTCTATAAATTAAGAGCTAATATTTATAGTTAAATATAGAATAAATGTAATAGAAATTAAGACATTAGTTACACATAAAAAATTTTCATAGAAAGAAAAAAAACCGCCTAATAGACTCACACCGAACAAAAAATAGAGACATCATTATAGTGAACATAAATAAGAATTATACAATAAATACACTGACTACAATCTTATAGAAACGTTCTTAAAAAGTAATAAATTATAAATGCATTAATTCATTTGGTGTAGATTACCTACGTTTGGAAATAAATAGTTCCCTACAATTATAATAATTTACAATACATACCAAGCTAAACAATCCTTAAAGACATGTAAATCACTGTTAATAATCGTCAAATAAGCCGTCATCGTCGTCATCATCAAAATCATCATCATCATCATCAGCTCCAGGGGGAACAAACGCACCGTTTAAAATACCACTCACTGGTTCTTCGAAACCGAGAACTTTTGCCATACCATAAACAACTCTCATCACTAATAACCTTGTGAAATCAACAGGAGTAGTCTCCTTTCTTTGCAAAAGTAGCTGTTTTTCAGTTGGATAATCCATTTTTCTTGTCTTCGCCTCACATAACATAATGATTGAAGCAATAAGCATCAAAACAATTAATAATTTATTACACCGTTCCATTTTTGTATTTCCCGCCAAAATTCTTATTTTTTTAATCAAGAGGCGCTCACTGCATAATGGTCAGAAAGTGAAGCCGCGAAGTTACCAGGCTAACGGAATGTTGGCGCACGAGTGAATGAAGATCGCATTGCGTGTAGCAGGGAGCTGTCGCCTTCATTGTGTGTCACACCAATATGTATATGGATAACTGTCTTAACGTGCTACGCTGATAGCATAACGAATTTACAGTTACTTTGGTCAGAACCGTGAAATCGAATCGCATGATCTTTTATAAGCTGCAGGGGCATAGGTAGGTATATGTATTATGCACTTACTTCCAGACTTAATAAGCTTCCAGATAAGTTAGTAAGAAGCATTTAAGAAAACTGGATATATAGATAATTAATAATTGAAAGATATTGTAGACTGAAAGATTTATTGCTACAACTGTACATCGATAACTTAAACATTTTTTAGCCGCCTTATGAAACTCGCCTAATATAATATAATATAATATAATATACTTAATATAATATAATAAGTATAATATAATAAGTAAATTAACCCGGGGCCGGTTGATACCCTTAGGCAGTTTTAAGTATAAAAGTTGTTAATTTAACTATTTAAGCTTTCATTTACTTACGCTATCTAGCACATAAGCACATAAGAATGTTATACATTTGGTTTTATGTAAATACATAGGTTCATAAGGGTTCATTATAATAAGCATATTGTAAATCAGTTTGTGTGTGTCTTTACGCAACAGGCAGTGCGACTCAAACATTATCAATTCCATATTTAATTCTATAGAAAATCTGTGTCAATCTGATGACTAAAAAACGTCAACTTTCATAGTTATGATTATTCATTATAGTTCATACTTTTTGCAAGTTCTATCGAAACCTCAAACCAAACACCGTTACTTGCATATTATTACAGAAAAAAGTAAATTGTGGTGACCTCAAAGTTAAACTTTTATTTATCCAGGTTCAAAAAAAGAGGAGGTTCTTTATTTACTAGCGAATGGATGTAATTCGTGAACCTAAATTTTATAGCAAATATAGCAAACAATATAATTAAATGTTTCTGGAGATAAAAGAAAAATCCTAATTTCTATCAAATTAAAGAAATACTATTATTATAGGTACATAAATGGTACATAACCTTATAGCGAAAAAAAAAATGCAAATCAAGTTCTATAAGTACCAAACGGGATGACTTACTAAATTAAACATCACGATACCACAGAATAATAACTACTTAGTAGCTAGCTAACGATACTAAAACATGTTTATATTGTCTATAGGTATTACAAAATATTAATTACCGTATACCAATTACTTAACCCAGTCGTATTAAGGCGTCGACCAGGGCAAAAATGGATAGAATTTTGGAAAATCCCACATTTTTCCTCTAATCGGTTTGCGTCTTCGTATCAAATTACATACATATCTTATATCATTTAAGCATAACAGGTATAAATAAACAGACAAACTATTATTTTTATATCACAAAAGTAAAGGTTCATCTAAAGTACAATGGTATATCTGCATATTGAGATTACACGATTAAGGTTAGACTTAATATGTAGTACACAATAGTATTGTATTTACATTTCCGGGGAAATTGCCATTTCGAATGTCACCAGTCATTAACTTGCAACCTTGATTTTGTATGTATGTACGTGTTGAGATTCGCATAGCTTAACCCACTTTTTGTCCGACTGCGTCAGGAGGGTTAATGCTTTCAAATTTCAATGAAAGTACTAGAATGGTAACTACATGTTTGTATCTTATTTGCTTGGTTAAGAATAGTCGACCTATCTGTATTTTTGCTTTGCGATCATAATAAATTTCTTTACTAACACTTTAATAGGGATTTATTAAAATACAATAATAATTTGTTTGTATGGAAATCTTAAATACACAGACATACCAAAATAATACGCTACTTGAGGCTACCTAGTTGATTACAATGGATAATCTATACATATAATAAATCTGTAGAAGGGTCAATTCTGCACATTGAAAATATTGAAAAAATAAATAGCAGGGGGTGTTACTGGATCGATACTAAACCCAAATATGTGTTAAAAAATTTTTTTGTCTGTCTGTCTGTCTGTCTGTCTGTCTGTATGTTCAGGCATCACGTGAAAACTAACGGTTCGATTTCGATGAAACTTGGTATAATTATAACTTATTATCCTGGACATAAAATAGGATACTTTTTATCCCGGAAAAATACGTAGAAAAAAAAATCTTAATATTTCTTAATTTTTCCGCGCGGACGGAGTCGCGGGCGGAAGCTAGTTAATAAATATTTTTACATACTCTACATTCTACAATGTAAGTAGCTTATTTGCCAAGAACATGTACATGTTATATACTCTAATTTTAGTACCAAAATATTTTTTTCATACACTAAAATCTTTGCTTAAAATTTATGAATTTGCATAACTATGTATTGCGGAAGATTATAATTATTTTAACTGTGCACAACAAGGCCATGTACTAAAATAATTTGAATATAAAAACGCTACTAGCTTTGCAAATAAATATTGTAATTATCTGTATATTGTTATGTGACATCGTATTTGGCGGGAAAAGTCAATTGAATTATTGAATAGGTACTCTTTTTGGTATCGAGTACGTAGGTGAAAGTCATCTAAAACTAGGTCAAAACGAAGCCGGGTTGTAGTGGTAATTTTTAAATAAATATAGAAATCACAACATTGCATCTACTCTATCATATTTTAATTTTGTGTGTACATATTTATAAGTTTTGTCCTCTACTACCTAAGGATTCTTTACGCGTCAGTTTTATTTATAAAAAGCTAAAGATAAAAAGGTTAATAATTTAATTATTAATCTGAATCTTATAATTTTCATGGAAAAGTTCTGAGTTCTGATTTTTATTTTATTTTTTATTTTATTTTATTTGCAACACAAACACATATAACAATAATATAGGTACAATACTTATTTGACTTTATAAACCTTAATGACTAATTGTTATTGCAATAACATGTGTTGACTACTAGACTATAAATAATTACAATCGCTTACACATAAACAAAGAGTAATCAATATACTAATTACATTAATACAATATATTAATACAGATAATAGGTAATTTAAAAAGGGAAATGGTATAAATACTACTAGAGACAAATTTCTAATCTATTGAAGGACCTGCGACAGTATAGTAAGGTTATCAAATAGGCATTTCCGAAATCTAATAGGTTTACTCGCGATAATGTCAAGATCTGGAATTATCTCGCACAACTTATTGTAATTTGTGCAGATTCTGTTTAGAGTGCTATAATATGCTCTTTGGGTGCGGTGGATTGGTAACGTGAAAGTTCGATTATTTCGATTACTTCTAAGTGGTATATGAAAGGATATTTGGGAAAGAGCTGCAGTGGACAGTTGACCACATATAATTTTATTTAGAAATATTAATTCTAATATTTTTCGACGATCTGACAGTTTTACTTGTTTAAAATAAGATAATCTTTCCTCATAAGTATGAAGCGTTTTGTTTAGATGAAACCGATATGTAAGTATTCTCATAAATTTGATTTGGATTTTTTCTATATTTTTTATATGAATCAAATAAAAGGGGGACCAAATCATACTTGCATATTCCAATTTGCTACGAATGAGAGAGTTAAAAAGACAAATATAAGATTTAGGATTCCGGAAACCTTTACATGAACGTAAAATAAACCCTAGCAATCTGTTACATGATTTATAAATATGTGTATAATGGTCCAAAAATGAGAGTTTGCTATCAAGGATAATTCCTAAATCACGTACGTTTGACTTCCATATCAGATTTTTAGCATTTATAGAATAATTATATTTTATTTTTACTGCCGTACTACCAAATTCCATAACATAGCATTTATCTACATTAAGAAACATAGCATTTGTATCACACCAATCTTTTAATTTATTCAAATCATTTTGTAGTTCAATGCAGTCATTTATAGTGAAAATTTTTCTAAATATTTTTAAATCATCAGCATAAAGTAAACAATTTGATGAGAAATTATTGCACAAATCATTTATAAAAATCACAAATAATAAAGGGCCCAGATTTGAGCCCTGAGGAACACCTGATAATACAGGAATAGGACGAGAATAACTTCCAAGTATTCTGACTATCTGAGATCTATTTAATATATATGAAGAGAGCCAACGCAGCAAATTACCGCGGATTCCCTCGCAGAATAGTTTACCAAGTAGTCGCCTATGATTAACCTTATCGAAGGCTTTCCTAAAGTCTGTATATATAGAGTGGACTTGTATTTGACTATTCAACGCCCCATGAATAAAATTTGTATATTCTAAAAGATTCGTCGTTGTAGATTTTTGTTTCACGAAGCCGTGTTGTTTCGTGCTAATAGCTGGTTTGATAAAAAAGAATATATGATCATACACTAAAGCCTCTAATATTTTTGAAAAACATGAAAGAATGCTAATTGGTCTATAATTTTCACAGTTAGTTACATCACCATCCTTATGCACAGGTACTACGTGAGCAGTTTTCCAGATAGTCGGAAATTTACCTTGATTTATTGAGAGGTTATAAATGATGTGAAGAGGTTCAACAAGACATTGCATGCACTCCTTTATAAATAAAGGGGATATACGGTCAGGACCTGGACCCTTATTAATATCGACATTTTTAAGATGTTGTTTTATGCTTAGTTTATCTATTTGAATATTGTGCAATGTAAAATTAGAACTATCGACACTATCAACTTCTGGTATGTGATTACCTGATGAGTCTTTTTCCCAGACAGATGAAAAGAACTCTGCGAACATATTGCTTATTTCAATATCTGTAAGTGCTGAACGATCACCCAGAGTAAGCGTGGGAGGAACGGACGAAGCGCGTTTTTTGTTTTTAATGTAAGACCAAAAAAGTTTTGTAGATTGGGGTAAAGATTCTTCTATTGATTTTTTATAGTTACGTTCACACGCTCTGATAAGGCGTTTTGCTCGCTTGCGTAAGAGGGAAAAGGTATCATAGTCCCGGGGATTACCGAATATTCTAAATTTTGTGTGATATTTTTCTTTTTCTCTCAGACATTTCTTAAGGGCGTTACTGAACCAAACAGGAGTTTGTGCATTTCCGTGAACATTGCATCTTTTATAAGGTGTATTATTTTTAATTACAATGTAAAGTAGCTCATAAAATTTATTAACATATTCGTCTACATCGATAAAGCCTTTAAATTCATTATTCCAATTTATATTATTCAAAGATTTCTTGCATTCTGTATAATTACACTTTCTAAAATTAAAAGAATCAGATATCTTGTAATTAGACTTACGTTTTTTAGGTGTAGAAATATATACCTTAAAAGGAGGATGATGTCTATCTTCGTTTATTAAAGGATCTACATTTTCTGTTTTTAATCCCACAATATTCGTAAGGAAAAGGTCAAGTACTCTATTATTTACGTTAACTATTTTGTTTAATTGATGCAAGCTGCCTATAGACATTATATCAACAAGAGCCTTAGCCTTATGAGATAGAGATCCTTGCATAAAATTTAAATCGTGACTCCAGTCTATTTCTGGAATATTAAAATCACCAATAATTATGACCTGCTTATCATTTTCAGTGAGTACGTGTGTACATGTCTCAAAATAGTGTTCATAGATTTGCTTAGGTACATCAGGTGGAAGATAAACTAAACCAATAATGATTTCAGTAACATTACCTATTCTAAGAGATAGCCAAATATCTTCTGCAGAGCTCTCCCAGGTCTGGTGACGTATAGCGGGTATATCTTTTTTAACCGCTATTAAAACCCCACCGCCGTCCACCTTTCTACATTGTGACGTATAACGATCTCTACGGAAGACGGTATACCTATTGTCAAACAACTCACTATCGCAAATACCTTCATTTAGATTTGTTTCACAAAAGCATATAACATCATAGTTCTCTATTAAAATTTGAGAGAAAATCTCGTTAGTTTTACTTCTTATTCTATTTACGTTTTGATAGTATATTAAAAGATCCATTAGTAATTTAAATAGTTAAAACAATACTTAAATACCGATCAGAGTAACATTAAAAAAAAAAAATATACTTAACTATACAATTAATTACGCAATTTATCAAGTGATTGTGTATTTTTAACATAAATGACACCTGCCCCCCTAGCCAAGTGGCTTTCTGTTAGCGTAGCGTTCAATAGAATAGACTACGAATGTATGAGATTGACGTAAGCTGTAGATACGTTTATCTACAGC
>CAJQZM010019195.1:0-12385 GCA_907164665.1 Colias nastes | reverse complement strand
AATTATAATGTGATTTTTGAAGTGAAACTTCTTTAGGCGCGTTGAGAGAAAAATTTCAAGGTCGCGTCATGGCAATACCGTCACGTCATGGAGTAAGGCGACGATTTTGGTATCTTTGAATATTGCCAAAGAAGTTTCACTTCTGACACGTGTGTTTGGCACACACGCTCTTTTTTAATGATGAGAGTAATGTTAATATGTATTTTAGTTTTGACTTTGTATTCATATCATTCAGAAATGGGATGATAAATATCTGTTATCTGTAGTTTGAGTTTAAATTAACGTAGTCCGTACACGAAATACTCATGTTTTTGATGTCATTTTTGTCAAAGAAAGGATTCTTATTAGTGAGAAGTTGATTTTATTTCATTTTCTTTGAACGGAGCTTAAATTAGTAGGGTACTTAAACAAATATGAATAAATATGTATATGTATAATTAACATACCTGCTCATCAAGATTGTCAGTGTAATGTTTCTTGAAGGAGGATCCCTCTTTCGGCCTTTGGAATGATGAAGTTGGCTGCACGTCTGGTTGTTGCTGCAAAATTATTATTTTTTTTTTCATTATTTTAAACTTTACTAGTTTTTTCTAGGACGATGACTTTAAAACAAAATATGTTAAATAATTCAATTCACTTATTTGTTTTTGTAGACTCAGACTCAGCTTTGGACTTAAGCATTTTTCAATTCCGTTGCAAAAAAAAATTATTTCCATTAGCCACAATTACAGAACTATTTAATAGGAAAAATATAGATATAGAATACAGTATAAAATGCAGAATACTAATTGGTTATCTACTACTTTTTTTAAACTTTATCACATTTTTTTTTTGTTTTGTACTAACCACATCCTTCGCTACCCCACTATTAAAAAAACAAAAATAAAAAAAATGTGTGCGTGTACTAGTGTACACACGTAAGAAGTGAAACTTCTTTATGACCTTATTTTTCAAAAAATAATTTACTATAAATGCAACTTTACAGAAATACGTCGAATCACGCGTGGTAGGGATAAGAAAAAGATGGCGCGTAACGGAAAAATGTCACGCGTAACGAAAAAATGTTACACTAAATTTTTTTCCAACCCCGATAAAGAAGTTTCACTTCAAAAAAATCCACCATACCTGAGGCGTATTAGACGTAATATCCGGCATCATGTCCGGTCTGGGTTTCCTGCCCTGTATGTGTATGGGCGATGACGGCGCCAAGCCCGCGTCTTGCTGTTAATTTTATGTTATATGTACATGTAAAGTACGGCCAACGAGAAGTGATACAAAATGTAAACAAAACACATGCAAGGTCATTGGGAATAGCAGGGGTACGTAACCTTTTGAAAGTTGGATTTATATAGTTTTAAAAAATATCCGGCAAATTGTAATAATACCAAAAAGGATAGTCTATTTTTATAAATTTTATCATAATTTGAATTATTGTATAATGTAGATTTAAATTAAATAACGCGAATAATAATAATTTTCTGAATCATAAAATATAATAAGAAAAAATGTTGTGTGGTTTTATGAAACCACGGTAAAAGTGAAACTTAGGCACAAAATTATCGTATTTGTACGATAATTATCGTACGGTTCCGAACACTGCTTTATACCTACTCGGCAGCCGACCGTCACGCGACATGCGCTACACAGACCAAAAAGTTTGAGACGATGTAATAAAAGTTTCACTTTAATAATAAAATGGCCGCCTGAATGTTGGCGAACCCGTCTTGACATTGTTATGTTTTTGCCGGGAGAACGAGACATTACGACAAAGGCACAAGATGGAAAGAGATAGATATTAGATTGTCAACGCCACAGTTGTTTTTTAGGTTAATGACCTTTCGTATCGCTTCTCGTTGGCCTTACTTTAGTGTTATTGTTACAATCAAAAACAAATCAAACACGGGGTATCAAATCAAATGGAAAACACTTGGTATTAAAATTGAATGAAATGGAAAACATTAGATTATTTTATTATAACATCATATTATTATGAATTTCAGGTTCACAGACAGAGTATATACAAACTGTTTGTGGTATGATTAATGAAAAAATAGGAATAAATGTATTCTGCTTGGAAATTGGTAAATTATAGTCTTAAATAAGTTAATATTTTGACATATTTTGTGAAAAATATTGTCCAGACAAATCATTCTCAAAAACACGTCGTACTTAATTAATTTTTAAATGAAATTAAATAAAAAACAACCGCTCTAAACAAAGCATCAAATTTCCACACAATCATTCTAGCCATAGAGATCTAGAGAGATGCCAATCGCTTGCGCTGAGTACGAAACCGTGTCTCATAAAAAATTTACGCACACAACTGCAGTAAACAAAATCAAAACAATACTTCGCGTTGTGTGCGTGTCATCACACAAAAATATGAGAGCGACTATTCGTTCGCACACTAGATTGTAAGTGACGTACGTATACAGCACCGCTACAGTTTGTTCTCTTTTTGTACATATTGCTGCGACACCGGCCCCGCCCCCTAACCATATCTCCCTTTAGTTTCTGTGATCTGTGATTCTAGCGTATAGAAAGTTATCCCACATAATGCGGGTACACACACTATAAAATGGCAAAAATTGGTTGTCTGTAAAGTCGGTTTACTGACGATAGTTGAACGTGACAACGTCCGATTGTGCTTCTTTGTCGCTCGTTCCGCGCTCTCGCTCGCACTTCAAGCCTTACATGGAACGCCTCAGAGCGAGGTAACGCCGCATGAGTCATGTTATTTCGTGCGTGCAGCCGGCTCTATCGAATTATAAGACGTTGTCACGTCAAAAGCGTAATCTCACAAATATTTCATTCCAACACTGAAAAAAATAACCGAAAATTCGGGTAGTCACAACAAAATGCGGGTAGTTCACACTCACGTGTTCGAGAAGGTTCCGCTCGCTGTGGTGCGGCGAGTGCATGGTCGTGCCCGCGTCCACCACGGTCTTCGCGGTCTTGCCGGGCGACGATATTACGGTCGTGGGTCGGCGTTTTTCGCGACCCTGAGGGTAAATAATCATTGGGATAAGGGCAAAACCAAAAAAAAGTTAAACAATATATTGCAAAAAAAGGGCAAAAACAATCAAATTACCAGAACTAAGTAACAATAAACAAACAATTCAATTAACAATAAAAATATTGGTTCAGTATTAAGTTAACAATGCCAATTTGATAAATGTGAAAATTAGTTTTCTCCATGTAGCTCATGCATTTCAATCTGCTGTCAAGAACTTGATAAGTCAAGAAGATAACTTCTTCTTCACTAATCAAAATGTTGACACAAAACTCATGTTTATATCTTTACAATATGTACTTGTAAATTAAAATAATTTTATAAGAGCAAATCTATACTAATATTATAAAGCTGAAGAGTTTGTTTGTTTGTTTGTTTGAACGCGCTAATCTCGGGAACTACTGGTCCGATTTGAAAAATTCTTTCAGTGTTAGATAGCCCATTTATCGAGGAATGCTATAGGCTATATATCATCACGCTAAGACCAACAGAAGCGGAGCCACGCGGGTGAAACCGCGCGGCACAGCTAGTAATGTATACAGAAATACTTACAGGATTGACAAGTTCAGCGCTCAACCCTAAGTACTGATGCAGTGCTGTGAACGTCACTCTTTGTAAACGCACCATGATGATCTGTAAAGAACACATTATTTATAAGTATTTATGTAATCTTGTGCTTATAGAGAATCTAAATAAAAAGAAAACATGAAACATAAACCATTGTAGTTTAATTTTTCTGATATCATTTTTTATTTTATTTTATTTTATTTTTATTTTATTTATTTGGTTAACCAACATTTGTTTACAATGATTCCTTAATATAATTATTATATAACATATAGTTCTTGCGATAAAGTAACAAATAATTAGAGGTTAACACAGCATGCGCCAATTATACAGAGCTATTTCTTAAGAGTACAATACAAAATTATTTTTATTATTAAAATAATAAGAATTTTTAATTAATAGATGATATATGATGACAAAAATTTAAGGTTTCAATTTTTGTATATCCTTCACTATAGAACGGAGCTTGTTGGGTGTATGGAAGAAGATGTCGATTTTATCACTGTATTTATTGATAATTTTTGATAGTCTGGGTAGTGGGGAGTTGGCCCCGGAAACGGATTTGCGGAGTGGAGGAGCTAAGGGGGTTATTTTAAAGCGGGGATATCTAGCCGGTACACGAATGTTGAATCTTGCAAGTAATTGGGGACAGTTAATTTTATTATTAAAAAGTTTAGAGACGAACAGTAGATCAATAATGTCTCTTCGATCTTCGAGCGAGTTCATGTTGAAGTAAGTCAGTCGGTCATTATATGAGTGTGGTTTTTTTCTTGGTGTTCCGCAATAATGTAGTAAATGCCATAAAAATCTCTTTTGGATGCGTTCGAGACGTAAAGTGTGTGTGGCATAGTGTGGCCTCCAGACAGTAGAACAATATTCTAATACACTGCGCACGAGGCTGTTATACAATGTAACTTTAGTTTTATAATTTCTAAATCCTTTGGAGTTCCTCATAATAAATCCCAACATTTTAGAGGCGCGAGCAGTAATATTGTCTATGTGTTGTAAGTATGTTAGTTTGCTATCCAATAAAACACCCAAGTCACGGACCAAGCTTTTTTCTTGAATTTTATGGTCGCCTATACTGTAATTATAGTTTATTGAATTTAATTTCCTTGTAAACCTTATGAAGTGACATTTTTTTGCATTGATCTCCATATCATTTTGGTGGCACCAACTAAGAAAACTATTTAGATCAGATTGTAATTTACATGCATCTTCAATATTTTCTATCACTCTACTAAACTTTATGTCATCAGCATACATAAAGCTGTTTGAAAATTTGAAGCATGAGGGTGCATCGTTAATGAATACGTTAAAAAGGATTGGACTTAGGTGGGATCCCTGAGGTACACCGGATGTGATGTAGCGAGGCAGCGAGCTGTAGCCATTAACAACTACAAAAAATGTGCGATCACTCAGGTACGACTCAAACCATTTGAGAAAAGCATGAGATACGCCATATCCGTTTAATTTACTGAGTAGAATATGATGAGGAACGCGATCAAATGCTTTACTCAGGTCTGTGTAGATGGCATCGATTTGCTTATTCGAGTCGAGAGCCTCAGCTATATCTTCGTTGAAATCAACTAGATTTGTTACGGTGGATCTACCTTGGACGAATCCGTGCTGTCTACAAGTCATGAATTTATTGAAGTGTTCATTGAGATACGGACATAAAAGGGATTCAAATATCTTGGCAAAGATTGGAAGAAGTGAGATGGGCCTATAATTTATTACAAGATTGGAATCATCAGATTTGTGTATCGGTACCACTTTAGATATTTTCCATCGCTTAGGGAAAATTCCTGTGCGAAGAGATGCATTATAAATAATCAAAAGTGGTTTAACCAAGGATTCAGCACAGGACGCCACAAAATAAGGTGCAATATTATCTGAGCCGCTACCTTTGTGAATATTAACAGATCTGAGTTTCTTTAGAAGCATATTATGTTCTATGATCGGAAGAGTTAAAATAATGTTGTTATTATTATTACAGTAACTATTATAATTATTTGGATCTTTGGAATTTTGGTTAGTGGATGTTGTGTATATAGATTGAAAAAATGTTGAGAAGAGCTCGCAGATTTGGTGTCCGTCTGAGGTAGATACATCTTCGTGGGAAATTGAACTAGGATAACTGCTAGTGCCTCCGCGCTTGGCCTTAATATAGGACCAGAAGTATCTCGGGTTTTCATTTATTTGTGTTTCCAAAGAATTAATATATTTATTGTAACAATCCGTTGCCAAACGTGTACATCGTGCACTTAAGAGATCCAGTTCGAATGCGTCTAGGGGGTTTTTATATTTTTTAAAGCGGCGTCTTTTGTTAAATTTCTCTTTTAACAGTCTAATAAGTTTACTACTAAACCATGGCGGGTATCGATACTTTTTAGTGTTAATCCGGGGCACATATTTATGGATAACTTGAAGGATTTTCTCGTAAAATATAGTTAGCATCAAGTTCACGTCATCATATTGATTTAAAATATTCCAGTTATATTGAGATAATTCTTGGCGTATCATTGTGTAGTCGGCTTTGTAAAAGTTTAATTTAACATTGGATCTATTGTAAGGTAGTTTTTGTTCCGCGGCTAAAGAAATATCAATATCGAGGGCTGGATGATGAGGATCCAAGACACTCAGGGTATTCTGGGCCTGATACACTGAACAAAAAGGTAAGTCGCTAATAACCAGATCAAGAATTCTATTTAATGCATTTACGATATGATTATGTTGTTTAAAACCATTAGCATTAATAAAATCAACGAGTGTTTGACATATTTTAGGGGATAAAACATCATTTGAACCCAACAAACTCCAATCAATAGTACCCAAATTAAAATCCCCTAAGATACATATACTTGCATTAATCTCGAGCACTTTATTACAGTTATCAATAAATAGATCTAACATTTGGGGGTTGACCGGTGGTGACAAATAGACGACACAGATAGCGATTTTATAAGATACATTATTAGATTCATTTACATTAATAACGACCCATAAGTCTTCTAGTGCCGATTCCCAGTGAGAATAGCGTTTCGAGGTGATATCTTTCGAGACAGCTATTAATACTCCTCCACCGTCTTTTTTATGTGAGTAACAAGTGTCACTTCTATCCCTTCTGTACACAATATACCTATCGTCAAAAAGCTCGTTATTGGTAATACCACTGTTAAGCCATGTTTCTGTTAATATAACCAAATCATAATCGTTGCAAACTATTTGTCTGTAGAATTCATTTGTTTTGCTTTTTAATCCGCGTGTGTTCTGATAGTAAATTTTGAGAGACCCGAATTTTATTTGTGATTATTACCATTAACTTGCTTCATATTGACGTGAAATTATTCTAATTTATCTAAGACCTGTTTTGAGGTGACTAATATATAACCAGACTCTTCATTTTTGCGTAAAAATATCCGCCCATTACGTACCCATACAAATCTATAGCCCAGATTTTTCGCTTTAATCCTCGTTGCAGCATGTAGAAGCTTATTGGCTGGAGACAGATGTTCGCTGATGTATATCGGAGTTGGTTTTCCAGGAATTTTCAGGTCAGAGCTATTGAGCTTGTTCTGGGGATTTTTTTTGTTGTGAGAGGCTACTGCGGCAAGGAGGTGGTCGCGTAATCTGGGAGACGCGAGTTGTAGCACTATGGAACGTGGGCGTGTGTTGGTTCTATCCTTTTTCGCTGTACGAGTGCAGTTAAGAACATCTTTCTCATTTAACTCATACCCCACTCGTTTTCCGAGATCCATTATAATTTGCATCAGATTTTCGTTTTTGTGTTCAGGAACACACTGGATTTCGCAGTTATTTTGACGAATATATTGTTCAATTTGGTTACTACGAGAAAGCAGGTCATTTAATGCGCATTTGAGGTTTTCATTCTCTTTTTCCAAGAATATTAACTTCGTTCTACTTACTTCATGCTCTTTCTTTATTTCCTCAAACTCGGAATTAATAAAAGTCATAGAATCAGAGAAAACCCTCAATTCTTCGCGAATAGGTTTGAGTTCTTTGTTAAGAGTCTTTAAAAAGTCTTCGTGTATTTTAGATAGAAAATTATTGAGAGTGTCTTGGAGTACTTCTTGCACCACCTCCCGGACATCGTCGCGTGAGATAGGCATCAGATTTATATGCATAGGCGGAGAGTTGAGAGCTTGCCTTTTACTTCCTCTTGTGGTGGAGATATTATTTCTTATCGGAGTATTATCATTTTTTATTGTTTTAGGCTCAGAACACACACATTCCGGACAATACCAGTTAGCCCGAGTCTCTGCAGCAAGGCTTGTATTATCGAGTGAAATACAGGCGTTGTGATATTTCTTTTTGCATTTTAAACATAAAATAAAATCATCAAATGGTTCTTTCTCATTCTCAGGTTTGCAGCATCCCCATGTAATCTTATCCATTTCAATAACAAAGATGAACAGTAATAAATACTGCTAAATAAATATATTAAATGTATTGAATGAATTCCGAGCCAAAAAGTAATATGTAATTTAAAACTTTTAAGTAATAATCACCCAGTTTAGTGCCGCCTTCGAATAAAGCAAATGCAAATGTTGGTGCGAAGAACGGCGTAAGCGCCGTGCAGATGGTGTCGCTTACGCGTTTTTATGAGTCGCTCCTTACGACATGCAGGATTGATGATTTTGTCAAGTTTTATTTTCGTTATTGCTTTAATTCACTTGTTAAATTGTTCAAATCATGAAAAGCACAACACAATTATGTCACAGTTTGCTTGTTTTATGTTATAGGCAGAAAACACTTTGGATAAATTCACTTTTTACACGTAAATAGCAATAAAAAACGTAAGAGTATTTACTAAGGATGTTCACTCTGTAGGGTACCACTAAAAACCTTTATTATTATTTATTACTTGAATTTACTTTACATATACTAAAAATTCAAGTAGGTTTCATATCATTTTCTAACAAACAATATCTTTACTAAATACCATGACACATGTAGGTACTTTTTACATAACAATAAATTTACTCATCATTATGGCAATATGTTTCTTAAGTCAAGTAATAAAAGGTCCATAATTACCTGAATAACTCTAACAAATATATCGGGATACTCCTTAAACACCTCTTGGAAGGCTTTCATCGGAAGTTTGATAACTTGCGAGTCCTCTAACGCTTTTGCGTTCACCGTCTTGTATGGTTGTGAGTGGCCCTGGAAACAGATTTAAGATAAGAAATTATAAATCACGTGCATTAAACATTAAGACTAATAATGAAATAATTAAAAAGTCCCATTGACGTTGTGAAAATATTCATTGAAATTATTTATTGAACACCTTATTTCGTAGAAGTAATGTTCTATAATCGCGCGCTCATTAGAAAAGTTCGTCGAATAGACGCGTTGCAGAGTTTTGCTAGTCTTGTCAGTCAGTCAGTCAGTCAAAACACAGATGACAGATAATGAATGACAACTTTTTCAAATTCCTTTTTTAATTTCCCAGATGAATCCAGATGCACTAAAACCAAATTTTTAAAATGTATTGTTTTCTTTCCCGTATTCTCATAATCCAGATATTATGTATAATATGGTATAATTATACCAGATTCTCGGAATACATTTTTTTGTTAATTCAAATTCGAGATTATAGTCTGTCCACTATAAGAATTGCCTTTTGACAGCTCGACGGGTGATACCAGAAGTGATGTCCAAAAGATTATCGATTGTGATACCATTCCGATTATAAATTCAAAATATTATCATAAATCGAATCAGGTACGTAAATAATAATTACAACGTAAACGTACTAATAAGATATGTGATAATAAGACCACATATCTATGCATTTTATGTTAAAACTAAACTAAACTAATATTTTATTATTTATTGGTTTCTATCTTACAATTGGGTTGTCTTTATGTTTAAATTACATACCTAACATAATAGAAGAGTTTTTCTGTATCGGATATATTTTACAGAGTATTTCTATCGATTATTATAATTTATCGACCCATCATTGAATAATTCTGTGTAGACATCACTAAGTGGGCGGGGCCTGTCCATGAAGTACAATAATTATTTGTATGACATTTTAACATAGACAATACAATCCATCATAGGCGTGAAGCTGTCAAAAAGCAAATAATATAATGGACAGAGTATAAGATAGGTGACCCGTACCGTGAGCACGTCGGTGAAGCTGAGCAGCGAAGTGACGCTTTCACCGGCTCGCACCACCTTCAGCGAGAGGCTGCTGCCGTCCGCGTTCGTTATGTACACGTTCACACGACCAGTTTGTACGACGTACACGTTTTCGTCCGTTTCACCTGAAAATGCGGGCAAGGAACATTGAGTTACTATGTACTACGTACTAGAGGCCATCGCTACTACACTATATGTAACACTAGTTAGAGTCAATCGTCTCAAACTATTTTTTTTTGTTACATTGATTGGCTTTAATTGATAAGTTTATTCATATTTTTTTAATGAGATAAACAATATTTATTTGTTACGTTGATTGGTTTTAATTTTTAAGTAATAAGAGGCAGAATATCTACAAAGTGTATGGCTCACTCCCCCCCCGCGCCGCCGAGCTTGTCGCACAGATTTTGTTCGTGGTGTCCTCTCTATAATAATACCTCAATGGCAAGGAATTAATAAAGTTGATACAGAATATGGTCAAGGTGTAACTATAGGCCCAAGTTGAAGAATCATAGAGTTGGGAAACAACTTCACTATTGGCTAATGCGCGCGTGTGCGATACCTCAAAATTGGTGTGGAAACTTGCGCATACCATGATAATCCTAAAGTTTAGGGATTCTTGTTAGGGAAAAAAGTACTTTGATATTTTTTATCTAGCTAAAGGTGATCTTATTTTTTTGCCGTTTGTGTGACTACGAGTAACTTTTTTAACGATGGTTCTCTATTTCATTCTCCTAATTTTAGTCTTATTTAAACACGCTAAACTTTGCCAATTTTTGCAACTTTACAGCCAGAATACACCAATTTTGTTCCTCTACTAAATCCTTCCACAATATCTTTCCTGTTTCACTTTCACTTACCAACTTTAAACAAAAACGATCCAGCCGGCAGATTCAATATCTCCGTATGCTTGCACAGCATCAGGAACACCGGTTTCTCGAAGTGGCCAAACACTCGGATGCTGTGCAGCATGTATAGCGCATCTGGGGGCACTCGGTCATCGCTGGTGAGATCTTCTTCTAGGTATTCCGCTGGCGGTTCTAATACCTGGAAATTTATTAATTAGTAGAACATTTTTGAGTCTATGTTTTTGGATAATGTTATTGTTAAAATTAACTTGCACTTTAAAGTTCATATTATAATGATCCATAAAGTAAAAGATCCTTTAAAATATGGCCCCAATTTCAATGTTTGTTCTGTATCAAACTTTCCATGCTGATATTAAAATGTAAACGTTTATTTTTATTATTATTTATTTTAAAAACTAAACAAATGAATGGAATAAAACGTGTAAGTTTTTTTGCATTTTTGCCCACATTTAAACACCAAGTGGTCAACTTACTGGACTTTTTAAAGTACAAAACAGACTATCTGTAATCAAAATCTCTCCGTTACTTTTAAAAGATTCCTAATACAACATCTGCCACATCAACTATTGACATAAATTATATAATTTTTTTGAGGGTAGTCCAAAAATCTACCTTCAACTGTTCCGGAGCGCTTTCCTTCTTCAACTGCAGCAGTTTCCTCGCGAACCTCATGACGGCTCGACGCTTCCTGCCCTGCCCGGAGTTGGAGATAGACTTCACTTTGCGCAACATCCGACGTCCGTAGAAGAGCATTTTGTCGCGTTTACGGAAGCGTTTGGCTGGTTCGCCGGTAGCTGTGGTCCCTACGCCTCCGGATATTTCTGGAGAATTATTTTATTTATTTATTTATGAACTCTTTAATATAACCATAAAGATTAGTCAGTGTGATGTTTTAAAAAATTATCTATACCAATATAATAAAAGTAGTCATCTTTGTTTTACACAAAAAATTGCATTGCATTTTTTCTCATGAATTTAATTTTCGAAAATAAAAACATGCAACGCTATGCCCTATACATCTAACGTTATACCTCTCTGGTTGATTTTAACCAAATTTTTATTTTTTTACTGTTAAGGTTTCGTATACAGTTTTAATTTGTTTTTCAAGATAATATCAGTCTCGTGTAATTCTAATTAATTACACTTACATTATTTTGCACGGAAAATACGGTAAAATATTATCCAAAATAAGAAAATAAAAACTTTATCCGACTTATAATCGGTTAAGCAACCTTGTCTTAACTTGAAGTCGTTATAAAAAGTGAATATTCATTTAAAAGTTTAGGTTAATTTTAACAAAGTAATATAATATTTACCTTTCGTCCTCCATCGCTTGTAATAATAAAAGAATACGACTAGTAAAGACACCAGGAGGCACCCGCAGAATGACCACAGCAACTGCAAAAAAGTGTCATTTTCAGGAAACCAATTTGTTAACCGACATCAAAAAAAGAAGGAGGTTATCACATTATATGTTTGTTCTTTCTTTCTATTAGGCACTAGATTTCGGCTAGTGGCGTTTAGATAGCGAGAAAGACCGAGAAATGTATCTAGTATCTTACAAAAATAATCTGTGTAAATTATGGATACTTGTTAATTTTATTTTTAAGATTTTTCGTACCCTTATGCCTCATACATACGTAAAGATTTATCGCTACGATAAATCGTTACGTATACATATATGAGGCTTTACAGGGAATCGAAACAAAAAAATTATCGGAAATTTTTAATACATGCGAGATTGTTTTTTTTTTTTTTT
>CAJQZM010019192.1:0-26096 GCA_907164665.1 Colias nastes | reverse complement strand
TTGTACCAGTATTGCATTTGGATTTTTGGAGAGTATTTGATAAAATGTGACCATTATTATATTTGCCATACTTCTAGTAGGGGAAAAAGTGCTGTCATACTTGAAAAATTAATTTATTATTAATTTATATAATTGAAAATTTCCAACACCTAGATCTTTGAAATTTTGTATTTATATTCGTTGATCCTCAAACTTACAGGAAAAATAAGTGCCATACTGTTACAAATCGTTTGACTTTCGCTATTTTCCGACGAGTTCGACTAACGCCCACGCGACTAAGCCGCCGGTACCAGCGTTCACACCATCATTTTTCTTTTTTTCATTGCGTACTAAGAACCCTGTAGAACCACCATCCTGTTACAAATGACTCGAAATTTTGTGTCAATATCTCCCGGTCTATGATTGCGTTGTGCGTTTGGAGCAATGAAATTGCGTTCACTCGTGTTTCATGTTTGTGGAAGTTGTTGAATATATTTCGGTAGAAAGTCCCTTTTTTATTGTATTTATGTTATAAGAAACGATGTGGGGAATGATTAGGTATTAAATGAAGTAATTTTTGCATAAATTAATTGTCTTATAATGACTAATATTAATATATAAAATCGTTTTAAAGCTTCTTCTTTGTACAACTTTTATTTCTTAACTTACAATCTAGCTATGCGTAAAATCGAACAAAATTAATCCTTTAGTTAAGTTTATTTACAGTTAGTAAAGATATGTTTATTTTCGACCGCATGCTTAGTTTCGCTAAATACGGAACAATTTTCCATAAATTCTTATTCAACTTTAATAAAAGTCCTAGATAGCTTGGTATTAAACCTTATTTTTACCTAAAGCCAAAATGTTTTGCTAACACAAAGCTTTGGTTATTTTACATAACGTTACGCAGTTTCATAACACGCGAATAATATATATTTCGGCGCTACATCGTGATATTAGTTTGGTGGTTGTTTCATTACGTGACTGATTTTATTATGCAAAATGTTTGAATAGACTAAAAACTTTTGTATTGTTCGTCGGACGATAAACTAGTCATAAAGTGGGAGGATTGTCACGAATATAACCTTTTTTAAGAAATATAATTTTTTTCTATTCTTTACAAATCAGAACTACTTACTACAGTTCTGAAAATATACAGTTTTTAATATGCTACTTTAATTTGAATAGATTTCATGCGTATTAAAAGCAGAGGATAATTTCGCAGACATTAAAAGCATTGTTTCATTCCTTCCACAATGCCTTTTAATTACAGGACCGGCTTATACATGAGACAACGAACATTTTACTGGGTATTTTGATTGAAAACAATGCGTTTTAATATTTTGTTTCGAAGTGTTAATAATAGCTCTGTGGTTTATACTTTGTACTAAAATAACGTGCATTGCACAATTGTTATAACAGGATTTTAGAAGCAACGGCAGGTGCATTTTAAGCCTCCAATTTATTTTTAAAAAACTGTGTTAAGTTCGAAACTTTTGTAATGTTGAGTTTTAAGCGAAATAATAAAACCGAGGTGAGGAAAAGTAGGTCATTTACGTAGTATTGAAAATTAAATTCTTCTCCGACAAAAGTAATCTCTGAATAGGTGATTTCGTCTTTAAAATTGTAAGAGTGTAATAAGATGTCTTTTTAATATAGGAAGTTTGTTTTATTCTAGAAATTCGTTACTCTCCAAATTTAATTTTGAAGACATAATATAGGTAAAGTTCGAATTAAAATTTGTGTTTGTATTTTAGTTCTCGTCCCTTGAGTATGATAAATTACAAAGCATACCTACGGAATTGTATCTTAAATACGTAAATAATGTACTTACAATATTATGATGATAATGATAACTATGATATTTTCAATTCCAATTAAGAATTAAGCTTGTTTAAAGTAGAGTGAATTATTTATTAAACGTAAACATAAATGAAAAACTGGGTATTTATAGATGAACCTTACCATCTAAATAAAGCTCTTCATCACTGTCATACTAGCCAATGAATTGGCATAATATAAAATCGACATCAAAACGTCACGCCATCCATTACGTACGGATTGTTTTGCTTATCGCGGCACCTCTGTCACGTAAAGATAACAGACCGTATTCATGTAGTAGTTATGAATGCATAATACGTAGCATTAAACTAGATAATGCCCATAAATTCAGGGTTTGGAGCAAAATTGATAGTATTGTGTAGCTATTGTACCTTAGCAACATGCTGAATAAATCATGCGTAGACAGAAAATTAAATACTACACACATTTTCTTTCATAGAAATATACCAAACAATTCTAGGTTCTTCTATTACTAGAAATACGAGTCTTGATTTGGAATTATTTGTATTGTTACTTATTAATAAACTTATTGTTATTATTAGTAATCAAACTGTTATATAAATGTAATTTGTGAAGACAAATAATTTTGTATTTCATGAAGAATTCTAGGAACGAAATAATAGGGCAGATGGAAGCTCAAATAGGTACACGTTTTTATTTGAAAAAATTCTTTGAACATATATTAGGGTGACGAGATTTAATGCGATGTCAACAACAATTTCTTTCTTTTTTGAGCTCCATTAGTCATTAATAAATAATTTATAGATAATTATAGGTATTTTCTTTTAATGGATATTGAAAGCGAGTAAAATTACAATCTTTATGCTTATGAATTTGTTAGTTTTTATGTGCACTAGTTGCAGCCCCCGGCTTCATTCGCATGCTAGCTATTTAAAAACTATCTGTGTTTGCCAAATTTAAGTAGGAATCTACACTAATATTATAAAGAGGAAAACTTTGTTTGTTTGTTTGTTTGTTTGATTGTAATGAATAGGCTCATAAACTATTGGACCGATTTTAAAAATTCTTTCACCATTCGAAAGCTACATTATCCACGAGTAATATAGGCTTATTATAATTATTATCACGCTAAGACCAACAGGAGCGGAGCCACGCGGGTGAAACCGCGCGGCACAGCTAGTATATAATATACTGTCTCTCGTAACATATGTAGAGTAATTAATAGAGTTTGACCTGGAACATTGACGTTATCTGTTATTTTATTTTTTTTTTAAGTCAATAGGGAAGCGCTTGCCCACAATCTCGCCTGAAGTTTAGGTCATGTGTAGCCTAAGATGGTACGTTTCCCTAGAAGGTTCAAGGTACTCGTTCGCATGAAGACCCCATATTGTACTATAAGGCCTTTCTCCCATTACGATACGCACAGGCGATTCAAGTATCCTGCAAGTCTCGGAGACTAGTCGCCGCGGAGTATCTCACATACATTTGTATGTAGGCTCGCACACTACGCTACCGGTACCTACATACAAATGTATGTGAGATACTCCCCGGCGACTAGTCTCCGAGACTTGCAGGATACTTGAATCGCCTGTGCGTATCGTAATGGGAGAAAGGCCTTAAGCAGAAGCGAAGCGAGATTGGGTCACTAGTATACAACATAGTAAAGTTTGTTCAGTCCCAATCAGGCCTTTGTTTGCGAACCGAAACGAGTAATCAGATTATACGAAGACATTTATTTATTAAGAACAGTCAGCAGATGGCTTAATTCACGGTCAATTTATGGGTTTCGTAGCTTGTGAGTCATCAATCTATAGCGTTACGATATAATAGTTATATCTCTTTACGATCAGACATAATGTTAATCTTCTTCTAATGGAAATAGGCAATAAGTTCCCTATTTCATACACTAAATGAAACATATTATGACACTATCTAAAGATATATTTAGTGTTACTTTCAATTTAAATGATGTTTTTTGCATTTTAAATGATTAGAGTATATTCGTATTTTTTCTCAATATTTTTACCCTATACTTCAATGACACAAGCTCGTATACAAGCTCGTAACATTTTAGGTTAAAAAATAAACGTTTTCATGAACGCATGGTGCCATGACACTGATCTGATTATAAAATGAGCTCATTTTCAAAATTTGCCAATTCCTTCCCTTTTTATATGTACTTCATTAACATAAAGGTCTTAATTTACTGAAAGAACGTTTAGCTCTAAATCAATTTAAACGACGCAGTCAAACAATTTTTGTACCATGCCATATTGAAAAAAGGATTTTAATTAAGGGCAGAATGTATGTACCTAATCCATAATCTACAGAAGATATGAAACAGGGAAATATCAGGGTTCCAATGGACCCGTCATGAAGATTATTCGGAACTCACCGAGACCGAACTAATCTATTACTGGCTTTCGACTGTCGCCTATAAATAACACTGCATTGGATTTACGGTTTATCTTGATATTTTACTTTTTATTTAATATTATACGAATTTGTGAACACGGATTTTGGAGGATTCGTTGTTGAATGGAACGAGTGTTTTGGATTTGTCGATAATTGCTTGAATTTGTTATTTCATATTATTTTACAACTTGGTAAGGTAGTTACATAATATTATATATTTGATGCTCTTATTCATAAACGTTTTAGAGAAAATATCCTCCACAGTTCAGTGTCTGTAAAAAATGCGTTGTCTTAAATATGGGTGAGGTTAACAAAATCGTTAGGCTTAATGTTTTACAACATTAAGAACACAAAATGTACAAAAAAAAAGAACGTGGAATAACAAATTGAATTTATTGTTCTTCCAATCAAAAATGAACTTGAATTTATCTTGTACAATTCTCGTGAAACTTTACAGTGATGTTACGCAATTTCCATAAAAATTTGCAAAATTTCTCTTAATGTTGCAATTTGTGAACGAAGAGGCGTAAGTACTTTTACGGATTTGCTTCGCGAATAAGATTAAAGCGAACAAAACTGGAGAGATAAAGACTGTCTTATATTCTCAACTTCTTAAATCAATTTTGATATTCTTCAATTTTGTTTTTTCTCACAAACTTGAACGAAATTAATAGCAGCGAATTCTTTTAGATGATGGATACTATTTATTTTACAAAACATGATCTAACAAAAGTGCTTGTAGCTTTTTTGTTCAATTCCTAAAGCGGTTGTTGAATAATAAATTTAATAATACAGGAGGAAGATAAATTAAAATATGGATTAATTAAAGTGTTTAACTCGAAAAAACCTTTTTATCTATTTAACACATTAAAAATGCTTTTAAAATCATATTAGGTATTTAATTATGTATTTAAATGCAAACAAAAATATTCCAGTTATATTAATTAAGTGTGATATACAACAAATAGACTAGAGTAGATAATTTTTGAAACAAAAAAAAAATCGCAGTCGGATGAAAAAAAGTGCCTGATTTAGTAAAAGCTCATTTTCACACTGTTTGTATGCATTTCCTGAGAACATTTACTATGGTAATGTTTATTTTTTTTACACCATATGAAAGTAGAGATTTCAATGAATAAAAGGCTCCCCAAGTTTTTGAAAAAAGCTGATATTTTGACGGGTGACTTTTCGATTGAAAATTAGGTTGTTTTTTTGGTATTAATTCAAAATAAGGCGAAAAAATAAATATTTTAAATCAAATAAATTACAGTGTATTTGGGACATAATAAAGTAAGTTTCCACCAAATTTCGTAGAAAATAAATAAATTTTGAAGTAGATAAAAATAAAAGACCAAAAACTTGGTTTTTTGAATTTTTCACCTAAATTTTGAGGTTATGTGAAAAAATTGTGAATACAAAAGTTGTAGAACTTTTAATTACCTACAACTTTGCCATTGAACTTTTTTCCGTAGGACTTGTAGTTTTGTCGGAAATCGAGAGAAACCATTTTTTTCTCTTAAAAGCTCCCCCCTCCCACTTCCCGAACTCGGATTGACCGTAATTTATTTTTCCTTTTATTTTCATCATATTCCCCTCCTTTTCTAATGGGTTTCATCCGACTGCGATTTTTTTGCACTTTTTATTATTTTTAAAGGGATCTACCCCAGTGTATAATTATTTCATACGTTTAATGCATGCAATTTAACGTACATGAAAGCGGAATTAGATGTTAAACTGTATGCTAGATTGTCATTAGGAAGCAAGCATTATTGCAAATTCTGGTCAAAGGCGAGCGTAATCGCTTAGTACGAGCACTTTATGTGCGTCTGTTTATATTCAATACACACACTTACAAACAAGCTGGACTTTGTATCCGATATTTGCAACCAACCACATGGTTGGAAACTAGTTGTTTGGTATTTAAGCAAATCTATTGGTATATTGGATATAGTTAAGCGTGAAATCCTATTTATTAACTATTTCGATTCAGTAGTGAGATTTTCACACACGTAGTCAAGGACTTTGACAGATAGTTATCATTCGTTGTTTTTAAAGAGACTGCTTTACATTGAAAAGGATGCCATCGCAGTAGGTTTTTATTCCCGTATATAAATCATATTTAGTTTGTACTTCTTTTGTCGCGATAGTTTTGTTTTTTCATTGCATGTTTCAACTAAAGTTATAACTTAAACTAGAGTAATTTAAACGTGAACTGAAAATAATAGTAGAGTAGAAATATAGATAATCTGGTAGACCACTGTTTTACTGATACTTATCGACGCGGTCGCCTAATTTTCTTTCATTGAGGAGTGACTATAATGATACGTTTTAAAATATGAAAAAATAACGTGTACAGTGTACAGCTTATGCTTATTTATTCAGTTAGTCATTTTGAAGTTTATATATTTTATTTTCTATTCATTATTCTTAATTGTAAAACATTTTCAATTTAGTTCAAGGATATACAAATTTGCAAACTTAATTAGAGAGCTGAATCATGACTAAACTTTAGATTTATATTTCAAGATTTAGGAGTCTTATGAGAGCCTGTTTGTTCTTAGTACTATATCAATTGTAAAGTTTTTATTTGTGACTTTTGTATTCAACATTGTTGCTTAAATATCTTTGAACTACAGTTTTACTCGAACTGTGTATTTAAATGACAAAATTTACGTGTAGTAAAGAAGAAGAGTTAAAGTTTTAGCATTTATTTAATTCTCAATGTGTACGCTTGAAGTCAATAAACATTGAGTTTATATAAACTTGTAGGTTCTAATGTTTTATTACCTACACGTGCCAGTCAAGTTGCAAGAAAATATAATGAAAATTGGAGCTATACGTGTACGCGTTACTTTTATTAATATTACCTTTTTTACACCAAGCTATTATTTTGTATTAAATAATAAAGTAGGTTATTTCTACATTATGTATGACGGGTGAATAAAAAGCTTTTTCATACCATAACTGCGATAAAATGAGTATCTGCTCTAATTTTTGAAAAATGATTGGATATTTTATAGAGAAACAAGGAGGGAATAATGGAAACGTTTCTTAAAGCTATTTAAATCGGTAATATAGTCGTTCAATAAATACATTACTTATTTTTTTTTTTATTTAATGTACAGAGTACAGACACATTAAATAAAATAAAAAAGACGTGTGGCACTCGGGGACTGCCGCGGTAAAGCTATTGCATAGCATGCCTTCAAGCCACACCTACGAGCCCGTCGGAGTGGGGAGCGTGAGGTTTTTTCGTTACGGAATTTCTCGATTCGGTTCATAGAAGCTATGCAATAGCTTAAAAAGATTTAGTGTGAACAAACAACAAAGACATTACTTTTCTCCTATAACATAGTCAATGTGACAGTCACTGAAAATATCAGTAGAAAGGTAGCAATTCCTTTCTATTAATTATGGTACTTAATTATGACCTAGTGAACGCCTCGAAATGCAGAAGATTCTGTAATCTTTGGCATGCAGAACTAGCTTAAGCCGACGTGAAAAATCTTAATACTTTTTGCAACAGAGGAGCTGTGGTGCGGCAACGTCACGTTCAGCTTTATAAAGGAAACGCTGAATCAGCTTTGGCTGTTTCAGGGTAGATTAATTTCAGCAGTACATCGTTTCATTTTAATGGTTTTTTGAAATAGATAAGCTATTTCTTATAGACTACACAACATTGTATGGGCGTAGTGCTGGAGTATCTTTGAAGTTAATTAATTCAGTTCTTTATCTGATAAGAATAATTAAGAAGAAATGGCAAAAAATTATTTAAATTACAAAGCAGACATTTTTTATTAATTTTCTTGGCGTTTTTCTTGAACATTTAAATATAAGTTACCTTGAGTGAGAACAAGTAAAAATATACCAACCCTGAGTAAAGAAAAGACTACATAATTTGCTACGGTTCTTAGTATGCAGTTAAAGTAGTCAAAGCGCAAGCGAATAATATAATTGAGGAGTTAGATACTGGTAGTATAAAGTGGCCCTTGCTCCGCCACAGTTCGTCCCAATTCATGTCCCTCTAGACCCGATGCAGAATAGCTAATTTTGGCGACGACCAGTTCGATTGAGGCGTGACATGATTAATTAAATCCTATAGCTTATTTGATCCCCTTTCAATACCGGTTTATAACAATCGTACTTGCATTTGTGTTTAAATACGATTTATATTTTAGTAAGCATGCTGGTTGGTATAGCTACTGATTTTTGTAATCAGTTTGTCCACAATGCATCAAATTAATTGATGAGTGTGTTTTTACACACATATCCAGTTTTGCAATATGAATACATAATTTAATTTACGTGTCTCGCATAACATTGTTTGTAGTAGGAATTATTTTAGCTTTTGTAGCCACAGCAACTTCGAAACCACATAAATATTTAACAACAGTTTGTGGAATTACACCCGGTTATTCAGATTTCGCAGCGTTACAGTCCCTCGGTTATCCAAAGTCCCACGTCAGTCATGTTAGTTTTTTGTCGGAAATTAAAGCTGTTTGCGACCGGAGAGCAATCCTCTCTGATCGGCTGATGCCAAACACTGAAATATGAATCTGAATAAACCCCAATGTCCGCTGGTTTTAACAACGTTCGCGGTGTTAACGTTTAGCATTCGGATAACATGGCTGTTAGGATTTTTTACTTGTTTCGTTTTTTCAGAAATAAATACACGTGGAGAAGTTAGGGTTCGTTGCAAGTTAATTTATTTAAGTCTTTCATTTTTAGGGCTGTGTGCTTAGGCGGTGTGTTACTCATTACACTCGATTAATTATCCACTACGAAAGGAGAAATGTTATTTCTTTGCAGATGTTTATTGTTTCTTATTCGTATTATATATTATGTAATTTAAACAATTCCCGACAGAATTTTCCGATTTATACAATTCAATCAAAAATACAAAGCTACAATTTCATATGTAAATAAGATTTCATCAGTTTACACAACGCAATTGAATCAATACAATTCAAATTGTAACTGTTTGTTGAAGAAAAGGCCCCGTTCATTAATTTCCGAGTCCAGAAAGGGTTGGAATTAATAAGTTAGGGTCATTGTTATTCGCGTCTATAGTTTAACGAGTTCATGTTTGCATATTACAGTAATTAGTAGCCCGGGTTTGCTAACAGAATGATTAACAGACCGAACAAAGAGAAAATACCAAGCACTTGACTTATGACTTTGAAAAGCGCAATATTAGAGTTCTTTTGAACTAACCGAGACAAATTAATCTGGTATTTTTTTATGATACTCGCGACGTGGTAATTAATTAGTGCTATTTGTTTGTATCTTCCTCCCACTGAGTTGTTATTTTTATTAGAAAAATATTCTGTACTTCGCTTTTGCAGATTTTAATATGGGGTTGTTTTGTTTGTTATTTTAAATTAACTGCTTAACCATTGGAGTCGGGGACGCGTATTAAAAGTTTTTAAATTGCAGACGGGTTAACATTTTACTGCTTTAATTCAAATTAAAGACAGATTTAGGCGTAAGTACCTATAGACTGGCTAGATAATATATCAATCCGTATCATGTTTATATGTATGAATGTAAAAAATCACTCCATCCCGAACAAGATAATATGTAAATACGATACAGTCGTTTCTTTTCCAGTAAACTTTTATTACCTCATATAAAACATAGTATCAAAGACAGATACGGTTTTTATGACTTCTCTCGTTGCGTAATGCCGGTCTAATGCATTTTGCACTTTATAACTTTGAAAGTTACCCGTTGTAGCGTCTTGCACTTCCAATCTTTTATGTACGAGTATGTGTGTGTGTGTATTTAGCGAAACTTGGAGAAAGGAAATTCATTCAAAGTTAAATGTAATGTGTTCTATTTTATATTTGCTACGAAATTGGGAATTTGTTTGTCGAATCGTTTTAAAAGGTTATATTATAAATGGCAAAGTTTATTCAATCCTGTTAAATTACATTCAATTAATTTTATACAGATTTTGAGTTGGAGTTCATTTTTTTATAAGAAAGAAAACTTTGAAGGTGCAAGCGTGACCTACTTCTTAATAAGCATGCTCTATTCGTGTTTTAGATTTCTTTCAAACAAATATACGTAATTAAAAAGCAATTTTGTAATTTCAGAAAATTGAACCTACATTTTCAACAGTACTCTAAAGTTTTACATGGTAAACGTAAATAGTAATATAATTGTATGGTATAGCACTTGTTTTAAATATCATAACTTGTAATTACCATGTGTGGTTACGTAATCATCAAGTATAGGTCAAAGGTTAACTGGTTTTTATGGGCAACATGGTTTTTTCCCTTTTGTTCCAGCATCATAATGGAAAATGAAAATCTTTTATCTCTATAATCTTTGTTGTTTATTATGTTTTTAATATTTGAAATTCTTTGTGTAGAATGCGGTGTGATGGAAAAGTCATTGTAGAGAACAAATGAATTGCTTCATAACTAATTGGTTGTGTCAAAAATGAAAGGACTGTCATTTTAATCATACAAGAATTACAAAAAACGTTTATGATTACAAAATGTTCTGTGGGTTTAAATTCTGGATAAACTTGCCAAAAAAGATACAAGAATCCGATAAAATAAAAACGTGTCTGCGAATAAAATAGCTGAAGTCAAAGTAACGGATCCTCATCAATCATTTTAAGTAATTGTGAAAAGATCGTACAACTAAATTGGGGCAGACAACAGAGTTTGTCCTTTAATAGTGCAATTTAAAGTTTTATTTCAGACCCTTCGCGTTATTGTCGGTCTAACGATCATAGTTTTTTATGTTAAAAGTATTTTAATGGAAAGTCATATCCCCTAAGAACGTTATGGAACGTTTTATCTAGCTGATTATAAAAACTTTTAGCGTTAAATTAGTCGTAGAACACAATGACTCTATTATACTAGTAGACGCGGCATACGCCAACATCATTGCACTAAAAAACAGCGTAATTAATACATACCTACTTACTAACGCATTATCACCAATACAGTTGTTCTCTCTTTCACTCTCACGCACGAGACATAATACATGTCTCACTCATGTACTTCGTATAACAACTACCGATTAATATCAAAAAGAACGTCCAGCCACGACGCTGAATGGTGCGTGACTAAGTGAAACTCGGGCACTTAGCTGAGTTTTTTCTTGCCAAAATAGAGAGCGGGTAACGTATCTAGCTTTTTTATATATCATAGGTAGAACAGTGCTTATTTGGTTAACCATTTTATTTCTTATCTATATAGCTCCTGATTATAAAAGTTCGCGAATAAAAATCGAAAATGAAAAAGGAGTTTCTGATTAATCTAATTTCGCCGCCACTTCCAATGAATAATGGAAAATATGATAACAAATAAATCTTGTAGTTTATAACAGAATCGTTTTTAATTAACCTTTGCAAACTGGCGATATTTTCAATAAAGTATCATTCTTTCTGTAACTCTACACGTTTAATTAACAGAATTCCTTGCATTAAAATTCCACCGCGTTAACCGTCTCCATTTTGAACAATTTTATCCTCGTACTTAACACAGAAACAGTGAAATAAGAATTTTTGTCACAAAGTAAATACGGGACGTTAAACAAACATCGTGCGCTTGTGTGGGTGTGTGTTTTGTTAGCGAAAATATGAATAAAGATGTGAATTATAAGAAAAACAAACTTAATCAGCTTAAAACAATATTTATGTAGTGTTTTTATTTTAAAAGTTAACATGGTATAAAATTGAACGTTGAAAGCAGGGATTAAGAAAATGCAGTTTATTCACTATGCATTTACTAGAATATTGTCTGCATATTTTCCTAGATTAATGCTTTGTTTATTCATTAATGAATTCTAAGAAAGTGATTAGAGACGTTATAATTCGTGAAGGTACTTGATTTAAAATAAACACTTAATTAATTCCAATTAAAACATGTAATTTTCATTACTGTAGAGTAATTTTTATAACAGAGGCAATGCTTCTCTTAGGTAGTACTGAAAAGAAAAAGTCTTCGTATTAATCCAGGTTTATATAATCATATCATTGAAAGTCCTAGCTTTATGCTTTACATATAAGTATGTTTTAAGCCACATGCAAAACCTTCTAGGCACGTACAAAGTACCAAACAAATTTAAACTTTCAACTCCTACATTTAAGGACTAAACTTTACTACCCTCGAATAGCATCCGTCAAGGAAATGGCCAGTAAAGAATATTGTTGAACTTGGGTAATCTCATTTAGCACTGACATGTAACAGACACTAAACTGACGGGCCCTGTGATCGCTTGGATAAGGAACTATGCCAATTTCTTTCTGAGCATTCATTGGTATAACGGGGCCGAAGTTTATCGACCAATTTGCATGATTGTGCCCGATTTTGCTTGGTATATTTTTTAGAAGCAAATAATTGAGTTCGTTGTATTCTTTAATTGAAATAACAACATCATAGACGGTGTAATTATTAAGCACTGCCTTTATTGGAACAGAATTCCTGGCATTCATTGGAAACTGTTTAGAAATAAATACCGGTTTACATCGTGTAGACGTTATGGTAGATACCTAGTTAAGTTTAATTTTGATTTAAGAGTATAATTTTAAAAAGTAAATAAGCTCGTAATTCATTGCAGGAGATATGTATTAAAACATATCTCACATAATTTTCTAAACTGTATCTCGTTAAATTTCCAATCAACTTGGATGTCTAAAAAATAGTAGATTAAGTTATCTCCAATAGAGATACTTGAAATCCTATTAAAATTCAAAAAAGGTTCAAGCCAAGAGCAATAGAAATAAAAATTACGCAGCACTAACGAAATGAAAAAATACGTAGCCAATGCGTAAAATATACTGGTTTGTTATTAATTGTATTTCAAAGTATTAAAGTAATTTTGTACCGTTTGTTTCAAAACATAATTTACCTAGGTATTCAATACATATTAATTTTCACACGAACGCTACAATTTTAACTTAATATTTAGGTTACACGTGGCTCAAACACGTTTAACAAAATATATTATCTGCTTATGTTGCTTTGAAATAAATTAAAATTCAATTACTTTTCTTTATTATTTATCATGTTCCAGGAAGTAATTTTCCTACAAAGATACAGAAGAGTTCAAGGGCTAAAGGAAAATTCGGCATTTTCCCTTCTAACGGAATATTCGAACATGCTTTATTTCGCAAGATGTATTAGCCTGCTTCTTCCTTGTTTGCGTATAATTAATAAATTGAAGATTGTTTTTATTTTGTTTCCATTTACATAATAACAATGCTTATAATTTTTATAAACAGAAATTGAACACTTTCAAAGTTTGAAATGATAAGGAACATTTGTTATAGAATAACTACTGGGGTAAAATTTCGTATGGTAAATTTAATGTAATTCTATTTTTCACAAGAGAATTTAATATTGCCGATAATATACATGATTTTTTCCTACATAAGTCGGTATATTGGCTATTTCATATTGACAACAAATATCAACCTCTATTATATTTATCTCTATGCTTGAATCTATCCACAGATTTAAAAGCATTCACTTTGCTTTAAAAGTGAAATTGACGTCAACGTAGGTTTTCTTTAAGATTTTATTACTTTTGCACATTACGTATAAAATTCTATAATAATTTACTGGAATACAGAAAACAATAAATATAATTAACAGAAAATTGATAAGTCCACCTTTTAACTAAATTAAACTAATTAATCCGTTATTTTAAATTATTCAATACCTAAGCATAAACTAACTAAAACATACAGGAAATAAAAATTTATACACATATTGTGAATGTCAAGGTAAAGGTCCATTTTCCACAAAAATATAGTTTCGATAATAATTATTTCAGTTTAGTAATAGCATTATCATAATTTTAGTCTTAAAAATATTCACCAGTGTAAATTATTAGAATTTGGAACAATTTATTAAATTCTTTGCAATTTCAGCTGTCCTCAGTAAGTCCTAGGTCGTTTAAGGTACGCATAAATAAACTAAGAGGTACTTAGGGTAATTTAAGCGACGTGCGTATTTAAGAGGAGTAACTTTAAGATCATTTGGCATAAACCATTTGGTTAGAATATAGACTTATTTTTTGTTCTGCAATTTTATAATTTTATCAAAAAATAGCTGTTCTAATTTAATGGTTCCTATCACAGAATTGCATTCCTTCCTTCCCAGAATTCCATTCAAAGCATCCTCAATACATTTTACTCAAAAAGCAATTTATGTGTCTCAAAAGGAAGACATAAATAAGCGTTCAAACCATAAGAGCGCGAGAATTTCACTTCAAAAGCATGTTGCAAACTAATTTGTTGCCAGTATAACGTATGGCCACGCTAAATATTTAATACTATGGTAATATATTTGGCATATAACACCGTTTATACGTTATCTGTGGCAGCAACAGTTGAGATGCGTGAGAAGGAAGCGCGGGTCGGAGGCAAAATCAATAGAGCTAACCTTCCCCGCCCTACTCAAAAGGCCAAAACATCCCTCTGTTCGTCATGTACCTTTGGATTTTATTGTGAAAATTTTATTTCATGAAATCGCTCGAAGGCCTTTTAAAGGCCCTTCAATTTTGAACAAAATCGTCCGCGAAAATGTTTTTGAAGTTCGAATACTGTTATTCGAATTCGGCAATGAGAATTTTAGTGGACTGTACAATAAAAGGTTGTGTCGAGTTTTTTTTTTCTTTGATGTAACACGATACATGCAGAGAGGATTTTTGCTTGAGATTTTAATTCAGAGATGCATTTGTTTAATTTTATTGTATTTGAATATTGTAGACGAATTATGATTATTATTTTATCTCAGTTATGAGTAGGCTTAGTGATTTAGTGAATAGAGCTACTTTAAAATGGATGAAAATTTAAGAGTAGATAAAAGGAAAGTTTTGTTTGAGTTTTAGGCAGATATCATTGACCTAGTTGCAAACTATGAACTTTTAACTACGAACTAGTATTTCGGCTGTTAGGCATTCTCACCTGAAGCGTTACTAAATCTCAGAATAAATTCTGCTTCTAGTTCGTTATTTTAATAGAATGGATTCTATTCAGCTGTCGCCTATCATTTATCTTGTGACGGAGTAATTTTTGTGTATAGTAATTTGTTATATATTTAGAATATGCTTCGAATAAACGAATGATCATTATACCTGTACTATTGTTGTTAGAATAATTTACAAATAAATATTATGCAAAATAAAGCTAAGTTATGAATAAAAAGGCTTTTGCTGTGTCTTACATTTGCTTTTCTCAAAACGTACCGCTCTAATATAAGCAACATAATTATTCCAATAGAAAATAATTATTTTTCTTTCTTCCATTATTTACGCAACATATACGTTGATTGAATACTTGTGATTTTTTTTGTAAAGTCAAAGCATGTCTTACCAACATTGAAAGTATTTAATGTCTGGAAACTTCGAGAACTATTTTTATTCGTAACTATAATATCATGTTAAGCTCTTCGAAACTGATATTACGGATATCATATATAAGAATATTGTATCTAAATGGAATACGGATTTTCCCCGTATTTTGCTGTTAAGAGGCGGTGAGGAAAATCCATATTCATAGAAGGATTAGTTGAGATATGAGTGAAGAGATATTTATATTTAGGCAATCATACAGATACGCAAATCCAGTCTTTTAATCCCAGTAAAATGTGCTGGTCACTTGATTACTCATTTATGTACGTTAATTTATGTTTTTACTATTTCCTCATAGTAGAAAGCAAGTTTTTACCCATTGAAAAATTTCAGTAATGTACGCCGATATTTCCTCTGATTGTCACCAACTTGCTACAATATTTTATATTATTAAATGCGATGAACAGCAAAAAAGTTTGACATTGTAAAAATGAAAGTAAATAAACATATTTATAATATACAACATACCTAATTTACATTGTTACAGTATGCTTAAGCCTTAAAATTGTGTGTTTAGGCTTTGGCGTTGTTTTGTTTGCGAAGAACGGATTACTCGCACGGTCGGCGGCTCTTTTTGTTTATACATGAAACGAGTTTGAAATATTCACTTGGTTGTTCTATATCCAAGCCGGTTATTGTAATGTACTTTGTGACATAAAATAATGAGATATGGAGTGATCAGTAAATCACTAGTTATCAGTAAATTACTAGTTATAAGGAATTCGAAAGATTTCTTCTAAATGTGATCATCACATAAAAAATATTACCTATACATATAGTGAAAATAACAATTTGTTGAACAACAATGAATAACTATATACATGACAATTTGTTTGAAGCCCAATTAATGCCTACATGTATACTAGTTCCTGGAACTTTACCTACTGGACTTTATAAAAAACATCATGTTATATAGCCTAGTTAAGTTATTTAAAAAATAAAATTATAATTTACATTTCATAAAAATGCAATATTTCATAAAAATAACGGCAAAGCATTTATTTCATGTTTTACTATAAAATTAGCGATAAAACTCAACGTATGGCTGTGGTAATAACGAGCATGCTCGAGTAAAATTTTCTTTTTTAAGTTGGTTGTGTAAAAAGTGAATGGTTTCCTTGAAAAAAATTACAAACATAAAAACGCTAATTACATTTGATAAACTCTAGATAAGTACCTACCTAGTTAGTCGTACAAGTAACCTCTTCTTTATTATTTTCCTAAGCATTTATTTTGATCTAAGTATTTATATTCTTACAAAGAAATTAAACTACGAGTATGTTATGTAATGACTAAACGATCCTTTATTGAGATTTTTTGTGTTTTTTACTTTATCCGGTCCTAAGCATTTTGAAATCTTATATATATAAAACTCAAAGGTGACTGATATAGTGATCTATCAACGCACAGCCCAAACCACTGGACGTATCGGGCTGAAATTTGGCATGCAGGTAGATGTTAGGACGTAGGCATCCGCTAAGAAAGGATTTCCCGAAATTCTTGCGGGAACGGGGAAAAACGGGGATGCACGTACAAAGTCGTGGGCGGAAGCTAGTATGTAATATTATATATTATAATAAACTCTGTCTAAGTTTAAAACTATTATTTAACCAATAATTATTTATTAATTGATACAGTAATAATGGCGAGATAAGTAATAAATGAACTATAGTTTTGAATATCATGATTGTATGTGTAACACAACACAAATTCAGTATTAAAATTCAACATTTAAAGTCCATTGTAATCCCAATACTCTTTGAATTTCGGTTTCAATATTCGAGTGCATGTTTGATAGATTGTTTCTCACTGAAAGCAATTCCAGCAGATGTCAGAACCATGCTTGGGAACTCATTATTTCACTTACAAGGTGACTGCAATATATTCTGCTTGATATAATATTTGATGTTTCTTTTGTAATGAATGTTTGTTTGCTTTTGAATAGGTTGTGTATATGTTTTTCGTACCTATTTTAATTGAAGGCCTTTAGGGTTAGATAGACGGATAGGTACGTTGTGTAATATTATTATATACAATAAAAAGTAAATAAAGGAAAAATACACTGATTTCATATTTTTTTTTAAACAACGGTGACACTATTAAAATTTTTGTTCTGTTTTAACCTTTTTATCCGTTAGATACTGAAAATAAAGGGACGGACCATAGAAATCTAAATAACAAGACACTATAGAAGTGCTATAATATCATAATTATTATTAGTATGAAAACGACTGTCGCCAAAATCAACACATTTAAACCGATAGCTAAACAGTACACACAAGTAAACTATGCCTTTTATTGGACAGCTTCATTTTAGTGAAAACTAACTTTAAAAAATAAATACAGCATTTTGTTAAGTACCCTAACGCACGGTTTTAAGGTTTATTTTCGAATAACATCCCCAGATACATGAGATGTTTTGTTTCTTTTTGCTCAGAAAAATACAAATTCGAAAAAATTCGGCTTTTCTACAACAGAGGGCGTTAATTTTCAATAGATATAACTTTGAACCTAAACACATAAAAAATAAGGTTGAAATTTGTGTTAAACGTGATAATAAGAACGGTCAACTGTGTCATTCATTGTTATTTAGATTTCTATGGTGACATTCGTATTACTTGTAAATATTCTTTAATTTTAAGGAAAAACGGCAATATTTCCAAAAATAAATAATGACCGATGAAATGTTATTCCTTTATTAGTATAGCAGGATGAATTTCCGCAATGGGAAATGATGAAACACACTATGTTTACACACACACGTATCGAGAGCAACTGAATAGCGACGAACGCACTGGTGGCTTGGAAGTCACCAGAGTGGCGACAAGGTCACGCGTGCTTACGACTTCTAGTGTCTTGTTATTTAGATTTCTATGGGACGGACCTATTTCACAGATTAGACGAAGCTTTATAATTGTATATGCTTCCAAGAATTTTAATGTACTTGACGTTTCATTATGATTAAAAAGTCCTTGTCCTTATACATTGACGTAGATTTAACCATCCACAGATTAAACAAGCAAGCAAGTTTTAATTAAAATTGTCTTGTGTAGTTGAGATTTAACAGAAATTCTCACTGCAGTGCATCTTTACTGGCAAACGGTGCAAATTACGTTCAGATTTAACTGTAGCTTCACACTAACTAGACAATTGTTACTATCACAGATAATTGTTGAAACAAAACCCGACTAGCATTATACGTTTTATCTACAAAAGAGGATTTACGTCTTTAAGGTGCTAATTCGCTTAATTGGTTTAATTTATTGTTATATATTTATTTATAACAAATTATATTGAATATTCGCATGAAAGCTCTTTATTGTAATAATATGTTTTTAATTAAATCGAGCTCAATTGCTTGAATCTGAAATTTATTTAAATTAAACGGTAAATAAACTAACATAAATATATTTTGTACTACTAATTAGGTAGAAAATAGAAATCAATTTACCGTCTATTTTGATTTATACTCAATCAATTATTACAAGTGTGTAATTACAAGTACTTGTGATTAGGTATTATACACTCCAATAAACGTTAAGTATTATAATTTGGTATATCGCGTAAATTATTAATTAGTAGTTACAAGCGATTTGTTCCTCTAATGATGGGTCATTACGTTTATTAATTATGAAATATTAATTTGAGTTACATACAATTATAGGTAATGAAATGGAAGCATAGGTATATTAGTTTTGGTTTACACTAATTACATCCCTTGCCGTGATGTTAATACGAAATGAATCAGGATTAGAGATTAAATCTGTGTACTTTATTAATAATATTATATTGTTTCGTGTGGAAATAAGTGGTTTGCTATTATGATATTCATTATTAATTTAACATGAAATCCCATCCCATTTGAAGTATTATCATAATATTTTTGTATAAATATAGAATAGTTCTAGAACATATCGATGAAAATTTTAAAAATAATCACTACGTTACGTGTATTTTTATTATTTCACAATTATTTGATAATATGACAGATTATTTTAAGTAAAAATATCGACTAAATATTACTATGTATCTTCTTTTCGTTTAATAAATAGATTAACGTTAATGTTGCCAAAAATATCTAAGCTCCTCTCAAAAGCTTCAATGATTTGGAAACACTGATAAAGGAATTTTAGTATTATGACGCTTACATAATATTGTATAGATTTATAAAGTGAATATTCTATTTTATCTGAGGAATTATCGTTACAATTTCATCTCATGTTGAGTTTGAGCGTAGGAAGTAAGTGGGTGGGACTATGTTTTGATAGACGTGAGAATTTACGCGAGAAACGGTTTTACTACAAACAAATAAAACATTATCGTAAATTACAAAAACATTTTATATTTTATCGAACTACTTGCACGTTTAATATATTATTTGTTGATAAACGTATAAGTTGATATTTTATCTTGACTTGACTTAAGTTCTTGTGTCGGGTAGCTGGGGCAGAGGGCTTCCAAAGTTGACATTTTAAATGTATTAATTTTATTGAGAATTCTTTCTCATTAAACG
Organism: Colias nastes; assembly: GCA_907164665.1. Classification (NCBI taxonomy): domain Eukaryota; kingdom Metazoa; phylum Arthropoda; class Insecta; order Lepidoptera; family Pieridae; genus Colias; species Colias nastes. The sequence continues at coordinate 6,007 of CAJQZM010019192.1, read as the reverse complement.
TATATTTTATTACCTATAAATAGTAATGAATAAACTCGCAAATATATTTTATACTTTACGTATACGTAACAAGGCGCTAGATACTGCAGTTCGAACGATTCCCTTGAGATTATGATGTCGGAAAGAGTACCGTTAAAAATATTACACTTTTAAACGTGACAACTAATTTCCTACATTGCTTTTGATTTATAGAGCATTGTATAAGATACCTTTATTATTTATAAATTAAAAACTTGCTATATAAGTTGTTCAAGAAAAATGCAAGGACTTTGCAAAATTGAAAAAAAGGTCCATTTTTTATATAAAATACTTTTCATGATAATAGTAAGCGACATAATAATTGTATGTCTTTATAATATTTCGCATTCGTTAAAGCTCAGCTACACTTCTAGCTACATTTAAATTAAAAGTAAATATAAAAAAATCTTTACAAAAAGTTAAGCTTAGTAAATTCTTGGTTTGCACTATAATGTCACAAATATTAATGTTGTAAAAAGAAGTCCAATTTCGCATCACTCTTATAGTTTAACAATCTCATAACACAGAACTTATCTCATAATTTCATCACGGACAATGTAATGAAATTCAATAGACTATAAATCTAAAACTATCAACTGAAACTTATCGTAATCCTCGTTAGGAAATGAACATTTAGGTAAGCTTAGTAAGTTAGTGATAACAAGGTACCTGTAAGTTGGACGCTATCACGGGTTCAACTTCGACAGGCCAATTTACATACCTCCGATAGTCCACCAACTATTTATCGTTTGAGACTACATTACAAACTTTTGTATATAAATTTTGTATGGTAAATCGTTGTCGAGATTTTGATCGGTTTTCAGAAGCGTATACGCGTATAAACTTTGATGTTGAACTTCCATTAAGCAGTATAATTGTATTATCATAGCGATTATAAAATATTTTATGATTAAGATATCTCCATGTCAAACGACAGTGTATTATGATAACGGTTTTTATAAGAAAAAGGAAGGACAGAAGAAACAATTATTTCAAAACACGGTAAAACAATTTACTAGTATTTTTGTAGCACATTTCGCAACTTCAAAGGTATTGTTATTTTGTAAAATAGGAACCAATTTATTTTATATTGGCTTTTAATAAACACCGACCGTCAGCGGTTATTTAACTTCATTTAGACAGTGTGCCAAGTTCTTCGATAATATGAAACTGGAGCTTAGCTCACTTTAAAGGCTTTTGGTTCGTGCGCTTCCGGAGTTGAGGCTGCAGTCTTATATTTAAGAGACTTTACGCTATAGATGTTTATACTGCCAATATAATAATTATGCGTGATCCTTCAATATAAGGTCTTATAAGTCAGTAGTCTTATAGGTCTTATAAGTCATTATAAGTCAATGGTCATTTTCAGAACCGTTTTCCATCTACATTTTTTATTTCCCTCATGTTTTTACGACAAAAATGGCCTTACTTCCTGCGTTCCTTATGCTAAGAGTCGTTGAATCGTTCGAGATGTTTGAAATGTAGCCGGAAAGGAAACACACACATTTTCATGCAAATGAAGCAAAAAAAGGAACCTATATTATATATCTAATTTTTACTTTTAGAAATCACACTATTAAAGTCCAAAAGTAAAACTAATAAAAATATGATTTAAGAATCTAGACTTACATTTTATACATTTCTTTATCAACGGTTAAACGCTGGCCACATTCCTCTATTAGATGGTGATAATAAATCTAGAAAATATTATGTTCTTCTATTTGAGGACGAAGATATTTTTCTACGACGTAAAGTAAATGTTTACAGACTTACAAACACGAGTTGTTAGATAATGTTTTCAAAAGGTTCTTCTAATGGTTACTTAACACAGCTATTTTAAAGAAGGTTGATTTTAACGCTCTCACGAATTTCTACCCAATATTTAGAAGTTGAACATAAGCCAGGATTTCGGGCAGTTGTTGACATTTTTGTTAGTGTATTTTGGTAACCTTGCGTTGTATTTTTAATTAAAATGGTTTTTTGTAGGTATAACTGGAGGTTTTGTGTTAATAGTGAGTGTAGAAACATGGTAGAAACAGTCAGTGTAATAGGTATTTTCTCATGTGAAATAAGTATTTACGAAAAAAATGAAATGATACTCTATATATAATAACTGCTGAAGGATAGACTATCTTTTATAGAAATAAAATGATTCTTCACTTTTTTGTCATTTACTAGAAAACATAAAAAAATATTAGACAGTGCCTTATCGTGAAATATCAAAGACGCTGATCGACTTATAAATTATTCAGACCGATAAAAACTGAAAGTAAACGCTCAGCATCGATTTGCCTTCGTGCTTTCAGTAACACGTTGGGTTTATGAGTTGGTCAAATAATGTCTAGGAAAGTTATTAACTGACTATATGGAATGTGTCTTATCCCTCTGCAGTTCTTACTATCTATTTACTACCATACTCTATTATAATTGCAAAATAATACGACACTTATATGGCAGCAATATTTTTTACTAAATAAAGATTTTCTAGTTAGCATTTTTATCTACAAACAACATGCCATTAGCGGAGCTATATTGACAACGCGTCTAAAAATACATGCACTAATAATAAATGCTCTAAATAGAGGTCAGAACTATACAGATCTAAGAAACAGCAAGAATGGATAGTTAGAAAAACAAAACCACTAGTTTTCAGTGTTTTCAGCTAGTTCTTGTCCAGTATTACGTGAGAATGCAATGTTCGTGGAGCAAGTTCCGTTTTCCGCTTAGTTGACAAATTATGTTCTTTGTAAACTTGCATTTTACTTACAATGTCTCTATCTAGCAGTTTCTTGTAATGCTGTTAAAGATGCTTTTTTGTGAGCTACGTCGCAAGTTTCGTATTTACGTAATTACCTCGGGGAAACTATAAGCATAAGATAAAAAGCGAACAAGGAAACGAGTCCTAAATGACTCATTATTAAATAAACTACTCCAACCGGTTCATACATTTGGAAGCTACGACTCTACATACAGATACATATTTACCATATACTAACAATCCACTTGTAATATATACGTCAAAAATACTTCCTAAATATTAGCATATCAATACTTTACCTCTATAATAAAGTAGTATGATAAGCAGCCTTGAAATGAAACCGTCATATTTCACCACGCCCATCCAATGCAAGTTCAAAATAAATAAAACCCACATAACCGCGCAACTATCAAAAGCTTTATTAAAAATCAAATATTCATGAAATTTATCTCGCTATAAGTAGCGTGGACGTGTCATACATACATAAGTACTGCAGAATATATACTATGAATATACTGCAATGCACCTGGTGCGAACGGTTGGTATACGGTTCCGGAATTCGAGTGTTTTATAGTAGCCAAAATTTATTGTATGCCATTGTCTTTAGTGCTTTTCGTTGTAATGTTATCTATTTCTATTGTGTAGAGAATGTACTATAAAAGGATGCGTGGTGCGTGGATGGACAATTAAGGTGATGAATTAATTTTTCTAACATTTACGGCCCTTTTTAAACCTTCGTAATTTTTATATTATTAAAGTTGTCGTGATGAAAATTCTTGACAAGAAAGTTCAATAGTAACACAATACGTCTACCGTTTTAGAAACATGATTCCATGATATTTTCTCGATAGAAAAAAAATACAAAGTTCTCATTGTTATTTTTTTTTAATCTCTGGCATCTTCAAAATAACAAACGTAAAGTTACGACTTTTTGGATATTAACTATAAAATATACAACCTATACGTCTACCGAGTTAGAATTTTGAAATATGCGATGGTTTTGAAATAAACAAGAAATACTTGAAATTAGCGCGCGACCAGCCAATATAGCGAGAGCCGCCCTGTACCTTCCTACCCCGATCGCTGCACGAGTCATTCCCGCTACGGCCGTCACACGGGGAACTTGTGTCGCTCGCGCAAACGTAAAAAAGGGTGACAACACGATAAGACAAAATGAGACAAATGGGGACAATAAAGAAAATAAGAAGAAGAAACATAAAGGTTGGAGGAAAAAGAATGCTTACAATTGGAACAAATTAATGAAGTAAGTTGGTTTTATTTTAAATTTGATGATAATTGTATTATAGACGATGTTTGATATGTACCCCTGTTTTAAGTACATAACGAATGTGTAAGATTTTTTCATTTATAGCATAGATAATCTTTTCAGAAATCCGGAATCCAGAAGGAAAATAAACCCACTGATTGTTCACAATGTGAACCCACTCCTTCGTAAGTACCTTTATTCAGTCAAAAATGTATGTTATCAACGCTCTACTGGTTTTATCGCTTGATTCCATTTTTAGCAAAAAGCAACAAAGTGCAAAGAAATAAAAAATCATGGTGAACTTATTGGAAGTATGGTGGACGTAATATGGAACAGGAGCTCATTGGAGTAGTATTATATTTAAAAAAAATACGAAAAAATTTCAAGAATTACATTTCTTAGTAGGTGGTAGATAAGTATGTTGTATAAAGAATTTGATGTTGATATTTATTTCATTTATACTTACTACACCTGTGCGGGAAATTGCTTAGTACTAAAACAGGTTTATATTCATATTTACATAGTAATGTGAGTTTTCATTTCGAAAAATTTTGTGTAAGTATATTAAATTGAGTTCCTGGGTGATCTGGAAACACAATTGGGCCCGGAAGATGGCGCTGCAGTCACTCCTCCTAATCACATGAACCGATTTGGATGAATATTTGTGTGCACATTTCATTGTTGTGGGATGATTGGTTGATTCGTTTTCACATTAGCTAATATTATGTATTTTTATTGTTAGAAAGTAAACTTAATTTAATGTTTATAATACATAATTATTGGTATAAATAAGCCAGTGTTCGTCTCACATTGCTGTACCTGCCTACCTACCCTACCAGGGCCTAACTTTGTTCTGGCTATTTTATTTTGATTATTTGTAATGAATAATTACAATTATAATAGAGTGCAAAAAATAAATACATGCGTCAATATATTTTGTGTTTTTTTTTAAACAATTTTTTTATTTAAAAAAATATCATTCCGACCGCGGCTTTGCCCGCGTGGAATTAGGTTATATCGTGAATCCTGTTTTATCCCACAGAAGTGTTCAGTTCGGATAAAAAGTATCCTATGTGTAAATCCAGGCAATTAGCTATATTTTATCAAAATTGGTAATGTAGTCTTGACGTGATTAAGTAACAACTAATAAAAAAATATACAAATTAACATCCAAAGTTTCGCATCAGTTTTACTGTATTAGTGATATCTTCCACTCTTGACTTTGACTGAGAAGAATTAGGGTTTATAACTTCTTTCAGAAATAGTACCTTTCATTTCTGGGCATGATGTAATATCTACGTCAGCATCAAATTCTATCTAAATCAATTCAGTAGTCCGCGTTATTGAGTACCATTTCATTTTTTCAGATTAACAATATTTTTTGTTATTTTAAAGATTATTTATAACCTGTATTATTTTGTAATAAAGTAAACATTACGAAATAATAATAATTATTAATAATGTCTAAGTAGTTGTTAAAAAGAAGATTATTTGTTTATAAGCAAGAAAATAAAACCAATAAATCAACAATTAAATATATGTATAACAATATTATAACTGTATGACGACTCCATACATGTTTGTCCCGAGTCGGCCAGCGGCAGCGCGGCGAGTTTGCAAGAATGACTTCGCGCACACCCGCGTTCGCGATAGCGAGCTATTAGACTCCGCCCACCAAGCAGTGGATTTTTTTTCGTGTATCGTCTTAATGCGCGTTGAATATGATTTTTAATTCGTCACGAAAATAATTTAATGTGGATCCGAAAATTTAAGGTATCATTTATTTATTTTTAGATTATTTTAATTATTAGGTATATTAACCGTTGACCAAATAACGTATTTAATGTTTCTAAATTTGTTTAAAACGCCGTCTTGTATCACTGCAACAAAAATCAGAATTTAATTCCAATAAATGTACTATAGGTCTACCAGAATCTGATGGCATATTTATATTTAAGAAATAA